>PVJS01008974.1:0-51601 GCA_004027185.1 Glis glis
TGATAGGCACAGGGCCTGGAAAGAAGTAGAACGCTCTGCGACCGCGTGTGCGGCTCTTCCTGAGGAAGAGGCGGGTGTCGGCTCTCACCTGGGATATGGGCCTTCAACCGTTTTTGCTGTTTGAACTGAACTTTCACAAACATCTCTCTGCAGAGTTTCCTGGCCTTTCCATGTTGAACTGGGACTGCATTATTGGTCGTTGTTGTTCTGAGACTCCAGCTCTTGGACTGCTCGACCAGCTGCTAACTCCTCCAGTTCTCCACATACAGGCAGCCACTTGGAACTACACTACTTTGGACTGTAATCTGATCTGACGAATCCTCTTTCACCATATACAAATCCTGTGCGTTCTGTTACTCTCGTGAACCCTGACTAATACAATCCCCAATAGCAAAAATAAATAAAAATAACAACAATATAACGTAAGATTAAACCCAACCATATCAACCATAGGCAATACATAAATGAATGTACATGACTGTGTTCTAATAAAACTTTACTTACCAAAACAAGCAATGACCTTGAAATAGACAAAACTTTCTTAAAGAGAACACACTAATCACTATGTATAATATAAAATATTGAAAAAATGGAGTTCACACACAAAAAAAACTTTTATCAAGTTACCATGAAAATGTCAAAAAGGTTGGGTAGAAAATGAGACGATGCATTTGCATGGCATATATTTTAGCAAAGGACTTATATCCAGAAAGCACCAACAAAGCCTTTTTTTTTTTTTTTTGAGGTACCGGGGATTGAACCCAGGGGCGTTCTACCTCCACGCTACACCCCCGGCCCTAATTTTTATACTTTATTTTGAAATCAGGTCTCACAAAGTTGCGGAGGGCCTCACTAAGTAAAGAGAGAGAGCTGAGGCTGGCCGTGAACCCGGATCCTCCGGTCTCCGCCTCCCAAAGTACTGGGATTAGAAGCATACACCACCACACCCGGCGCCAACAAAGCCTTTTAAAAAGACAGATGGTTACCTTCTCAACAAACATGGACAAAAAAACAGTCACGCCATTAAAAGGTCTATGAATGACCAATAGGCATTTAATAAAGTGGTAAATGTCATTAGTAATTAGAGTAATTAAAAGCAGAATAGGATAGCATTTTACATCCACTGGAATAGCGAGATTAAAAAGAGTCAAAAGAGGACATAATGGTCAAAGTGTGGAATGATTGGAACTTTCACCCATTTCTAGTGGCTATATAAAATAGCACAAACATTTTGGAAAGCTATTTGGCAATTTTATATGAAGCAAACATACCTATCATTTTCATTCCTAACTCTTTTCCCAAGACAAATGGAAACACACATACTAAAAGACCTGTACAAGATTGTGATCAGAACATCTTTATTCTATCAAAAACTAAAAACAATAAAAGTGTTCATCCATGGTAGAAAAATTAATGTATCATGGAATACTTAAACAGATCAAGGACAGGTGCATATAACAACATGAATGAATCTCAAAATCATGATATTAATTTTAAAAAGCCACAAAAAAGGCAAGAATATTCTATAAACTGCTATTCTGCCATAATTTTAATAATAAGAAAAACTAATCAACAATAGAAATGAAGGCAGTGATTGTCCATAGAGGGTCAAGTTGATGAGAAGGAGACACACTGTAACTTTTATGGGTGCTTGAAGTATTCTATGCCTTGATTAAGATAGTAGTTCCAAGAGTATGATCATTTATCAAAATGTATCAAATTGTACACTTAAAGTTGGTGCATTTACTTTATGTAAATTTTATACAAAAATTAATTAGATTTTAGGCAAAATGAAGTGCATTGTTTTACTGGAGGAAAGGGTTTTGAAGCAGCAAGTGAGAAGAATGGAAAATGGTGGAAAGTTAAAAAAAGAGAGAGAGAGAGAGAGAGAGACTGACAAGGTAGGAAAGAAGGGAAGATCAAGAAAGAACTGAAGAAAATGGTGGATTTTCTAGATTAACCTTACAGGAAAGCCAAAAAATATTATTTTATTGTATCTCGCCTTTTCATGATCGTTTTGGAACTCCTGAGAATAGAAGTCATGTTCAGTAACCACTGGCCCTAGTTGAGAGTGCTCTGTGATCATAAAATCAAAAAGTATAAATGTCAGAGGAACAGCAATACGAAAGTTCCAAAGCCACAAGAAACCTCCGTCTTCCCAGATGCCTGACTGATTGTAGGCACAGAGCCACATACCTGGCTTAGCATCCTGGGTCTCTCACCATGCAGAGAGTGAGGATTGCATAAGTATTCAGGTGTTTCATGCACTGTGGGTTTTACATGTATAACAGAGGAAGATTATTTTTGCAAGATAGCAACCTATGTTAAGGCACACATGCGTTTATATTGTTTTTGGCATCCGGGGGCGCTTTTTACTAGATTTTGTCAAGCACGTTTCCTTTCTGAACAGAGGCTGCATACAACAATCGGATGAACAATTTTGCACAATCTCTCAGGGGGCCACTCTTGAGGCTGAGGCTGTATGAGATCACGGTATGAGAATATGGCTTGGCTGGATCTTTATTTCAGTAAGTGATCTCATTCACTTAAAGCACTAATCATTTTAACAGGAGAAAAATGCAGCCTTCCAAAATCGCAGCAGGAAAAAAATAAGGGAAAAGGCATGTCAAAGAGATCTCGTGGAGGCTCCCATGTGAGTTTACACTGAAAATGTTCCATTTATACATCACCGGAATGGAGATGTGGTCTGATATTACTGGTGAAAGATGTATGTGAAAGTCAACCTAATGCAAACAAATAGGATTCTGGGCTTCAGAGCTGACTTACCTGGTGTGGGTTTATTATATTTGACATGAAGAAAACCATTTTCCTCCTTTGGAAGACTTTCCATCATCAGACACATAACATCTGCATGCACACAATTTGCAGACGAGAAGGCTTGCAATATGTGTTTTAGCAAGTTTGATATTAGTGACTAGGCCAACCTGACACTAAATATTTGGATGAAAACTGGAAGTTTCAATATGGTACCACTGCCATGAATCCTAGTTTTACTTTATTTTATTTCTGTATTTAGGTTAACTGAGCAGAGCTCTTTCGTTTATATTCCTCATCTTCCCGGCTTTAAATCTGTCCCTTTGCTTATTTCTGATCAGCCAGTGTGAAAGCTCTGCTCCATATATGCAGTAAAACACTTTTAAACATTGCACACTAAAGGGAGTACGATTATTTACAGCTAAACTTAACAAGTCTGCAAAGCACATTAAACCTAGAAACAAAGTTGGCCTAATTCTATTTTCCATCAGTAAATGCATCAGAAACAGATACAAATAAGTTCATGGAACAGTTGTAGTTTAAACAGAGATGTGTACCTCCTGGAGGAAGGGGGAGAGGAAAGATGGTTACCATTTCTGTAATGGCACATGTAATTTTCTGGATAAAACCCTGGGGGATACAACCCCATTGCAGGATGAGTCCATTAGTGTAAGACCGGGGGACTGTCTCTGAAAGGTTTACATGGTAAAGTGAGGATTGGGAAAGCTTGTGTTCATGATGAACTTCTCTGAGCTTCTCTGAGCAAGCTTCTGACCAATGGACCTCCACCCTCACTCTCTGGCCATACCCCTAAATTAGTGGGAACCTTCAGCATGTGGAGACACACCCAGAGTCTCATCAAAGCCAACAAAATCAACCCAGGTCAGAATTTTCTCCAGCACCCACCCTTCAGGGTGATTGTTTCCCAGGCATGATCTGTCTTTCCCAAATGGCTGCAGACAATTTTGGAAGTTTGTGCACAATTTAGTCTGCTGCTCCTCAAGTCTATTATCTTTATTCCTTGCCCAGATCTGAGCCTTTCCACTCACCTAGGATCTAGGTTCTTATGCACATACAGCTCCAGAATCCTTTTTCCCTGGCCTGACATAATGGCTTGGTACTCCCCTCTCTGTTTGTTTGGGACACCCCGATCCACAGTTACCAACTCTTCCTTTATTTGTGAGTGTTTCATTGAACATCTCTTCTTTACCATAGCCAGAAATTGGCTCTTCCATGGAAAGCCATTTTCCCTTGAAGCTTTTTCATTAGGGTCTGTAATTTCACCAATATGCCATGGGCCTCAAACATCTGGGAATCAGACCTGGCATCCTTCTGACTTCCATTCTGAAGCCTATACTATTTCTTGTTTTCCATGGAGTAAAAACCCTTTCCTCCAGAGGCTGATACAACCCCTGTACGTTCAGCTCATAATCACTATGTACTTCGGCCACTCTTGCTCATTCACTAACATTTTAGTCATAGGTATAGTCTTTTTCTCCTGTTTAAAACAAGCCCTTGTTTGGGGTGACTCAAACTTCACGTTGGCAGTCCACCTAGCAACAGCTTCTTAATTTCAGTCACCTCCACTTGATTCCACAGTCCCAACCTCATGACCCCATTATCACTTCCTGGACCTAGGCTGCTTCTTAAACTCTTCCATGCCTCCTCTGCTAAATTATTCAGAAGCTTGGCTGAGATAGAAAAAAAAAGGATAGAATGTGAGGAAAAGTTGAAGAACTGTTTAATTTCTTTACTTCTACACAAAAATACATATATATATATATTCATATATACATATATAACCATATATACATTCATATTAAAAATATTACCCACTCTTCTCCTTTACATATATAATGCATATAACATTATATATGCATATAATGTTAAAAGGGTCCAGTATAGAATCAATAAGTGGGGGTGAAAACTGTTAAGAGAGGTTTAATGATGGAGAAAGATGCTTGAAAAGAGTGATGGAGCCGGGCGTGGTGGCGCACACTTGTAATCCCAGTACTTTGGGAGGCAGAGACCGGAGGATCCGGGTTCGCGGCCAGCCTCAGCTCGCGCGCTCTCTCTTTCTCTCTCTCCCTATCTCTCTCTCTCTCTCTCTACTTAGTGAGGCCCTCCGCAACTTCGTGAGACCCGGTTTCAAAATAAAGTATAAAAAAATAGGGCCGGGGGCGTAGTGCGGAGGTAGAACACCCCTGCGTTCAATCCCCGGTACCGCAAAAAAAAAAAAAAAAAGAAAAGAGTGATGGAAAAATATATGTCTAGATGGAGGAATTAAACTGGGTTATAGGAAGAACAACTTTTCCTTTGAAAGAGGTAGAAATAAAATAAGAACACATGTTTCTATACATGGCAAGTTTAAGGAAAGCATGCCTAGTGGTTTCTAATTAATTCTATAAGGACACAGTAGACGTTTCCTGCTGAGGGAAAGAATAGGAATGCGAATGAGTGAACAGAACTAAAGACATTGTGAAATCTGGAAGAGGTTGACCAGTGTTGCATATCCAAGTGAAGATCCAAACCATAAAAACTTTGGGGACCATGATACAGGAATTGTGACTTGGTAGATGTCTGTAGCTGTAGGCAATGGTGCTGAAACTGCTGATGAGTATGAAGTTGATGGACGGTAGTGAAACCATGAAATCGATTTAAGAGGTTAAGAGTAATTGGAGAAATCAAAGGACAAAAAGCCTAGGAAAGGTCAAATAGGAAGTGGAATGAAAACAGAAGGGCAAATCTAAAATAATGAGAAATACAATAGAGCAAAATGCAAAAATATTCCCCACTCTTCTCCCATGAATAAAAAATATGGGGGGAGGGCTTACATTAAGTGCATAGAAACATTTTTTTTTTTTTTTGCGGTACCGGGGATTGAACGCAGGGGCGTTCTACCTCCGCGCTACACCCCCGGCCCTATTTTTTTATGCTTTATTTTTGAAACCGGGTCTCACGAAGTTGCAGAGGGCCTCACTAGGTAGAGAGAGAGAGACAGGGAGAGAGAGAGAGAGAGAGACAGAGAGAGAGAGAGAGAGAGAGAGAGAGGAGAGATAAAGCGTGCGCGCCCGCGCATGCACGCTGAGGTTGGCCGCGAACTTGGATCCTCCGGTCTCCGCCTCCCAAAGTACTGGGATTACAAGCGTGCGCCACCACGCCCGGCACATAGAAACATTTCTACATGAAATGTTATTAGGGACTTACAAATCCCAAAGTAGATAACAAATGCATTTTAGGTAACTAAAATTAGGGACGTACAAATCAAAAGGTAACAAATGCATTTGAGTGACACGATCCATCTGTAATTTGGAGACGGGTTATTTGTTCAGCCTCTTCAGAGCCTAAGTGAAGTGGAATCTCTAACCCAATATCATATTTAAAAAAGAAAAGGGGAGCTCCTTCTGTAGAAAAATGAAGAAAGCAACTCCACACCTAATTAATCTAAACACGAATTGCCTCAATCCTCTACCCGATGGCAAACAAACATGGCAGTCATTTCTAACAATGCAGATGCTAAATCATCACTCATTAAAAAAATGATAATATAATAAAATAGTCCAATCAAGTCTCTATTTTATGCAATATTTTACTTGAAAATCAAAAAGGGGTTTTGACACAGACAAAACGCAGGCAACCCCAAGTACGGATAAGAATCAAGGCAAAATTAAAGACAACAGCTAGTAGACTATAAATGATCATTGCAATTTTTTTATTGTTGTTAAGGAATTGCTATTCTCCAACAAAAGGAGAGTGTGAAGGGAGACTAGAATAGTACTTTGGGACATTTAGGAAGGATGGGTTTGTTCTGTGGTCTTAGGTACTAGGGCAATGGCATGATCTTCTCACAAGGGATTGGTTCATAAATCCTGGAAATTGAGCACTTGGAAATATTATCTATCTGATAAAGAATTTTCTTATGGTCGTTTTATCCCAAGAAATTAGTAAATGTCAGGTGTTTGCATTGCATTTTCCAGTAGGTATGCTGTAGATTTCTGGAAGACAGCTTTTATCCAAAGGGTCTAGTGGATTCTATTACTGCTCCACACTTGACGATTCTTATTCCCTGGGGACCAAGACTCAAGTTCAACTTGTGTTCCAAAGAGAAATATACTTGCTGTTTTCAGTGAAGTCTCTGGTACACTGCAATCTGCACAAAATGCAGTCTTGGTGACAAAAAGAACTTTGGCCAAAAGCTATCAAAGAAAATGAAATCCAGCAGAAGTCAGTCCCTTTGGGTCAACCTGGAGGGCAGCTGTTCGGAAAGTGTACTTAATGACAAAGATGGAGTACGGCAGCAATATACGTTCTGTCTAGATTTATTGAAAGATAAAAGGAGGTGAGGAGGTTAGCACACTGCATTACCTGCCCTTGAACTAGTTAGGTAGAAGAAGAACAAAGCAAGATTCAACCGAATGCCTCATTGAAAAGCCACAGTGCATATGTAAATAAGCACATCATATCATTACGTTGATCTCTGCTGGGGTAACATTGCCAGTAACACTCTTACTAGACATGAGTTAAGGAAATTCTTCCTCTGGCCTTCTATGACAGGAAGAAAACAAGCAATGGAAACACTTGTGCATTTTTATGCATTTGTTCAACAAATATTTATTGGTACCCACTAGGAGCTGGGCATTTTTTATGTGCTTTAAACATATGGGTAGACATAATAGACAAAGCTCCTAGTAGACACTCACACAATAACAGTAAGCATTATAAATTAGAGAGTATGTTTAAAAGAGTCAGTTAGAAAGTGATTAAGAGGAATCAGAAGGACCACGTCAGCAGAGGAAAAAGATGCTTTTAACTAAATAGGATGCTTGGAATTAGTAAGAAGAAATAAATTACATATTAATCCAAGTCTTGCAACAGTTGAGGGAGTGAGTTCCTTATATATCTGGGGAAATGACAGATGCACAGGAGGGAGGATGAGTTTTTGGAACCAAGGGACCACAGTCTTCTATCTTTTCTGGAATATAGGAAGCAAAATCTACCAAGAGCAATGCAGGCTTGGAGAAGTAAACTTAATGAGAGTTTGGAAGAGCAGCATGAGACATGAGACAGGAGGGTAACAAGAAAAAGTATGAACCAAGTTCCCAGCAGTGCTTGGGACCAGTTACATTGGACACCAAGCATTTGTATTGGGTGTAGTTGGAATGGTTGTGTGGTATTCTGAGCATAGGGCTTGGCAGAGAAATGGTTGGATTGATTCTGCACTGGGATCTGGCAAGTGAGAGACACAAGGGAATGAGGGAGCAAAGATTGCTGTTGAAAAAGGACTTGTGGGATGGTTCAGGGGATTCAAGTTCAATAAAAAAGAAAGTGAAGACACACAAGAGACCATAGATGGAAAGAAAAGAAAGTGTTTTGGGGGATTTGAGATGAAGAAAGTGTCTACTAAGGATTTGAAAAGTAAAATGCTGTGTTCCAGTGGGATGTGAGATTCAAATTTGGGGAATTAAGTGATGCTTGGAATGATGATATGTAATCTTGAGAGGGAGTTTCTGAGAGGCTGTTGAAGAAGATAGTAGGATTGCAGGTCATCTAAGCTCATGTTCCATCCAGCGCTCTTGAGGTTATTAATCGGCCATGGCACAGGAGAGAAAACAAGAACTTGGCAGCTGAGTAAAGAACATAGACCTTTCATTCATTGACTAGATCTGTAACCTTGAGAAAGCTCATAAAGTATAAGAAGCTTTCCTCATTTGCAAAATGGGTAAAATTGAATGCAGCACAGGACTCTTAAGAGGAATAAATCAAAGGATGCATGGCCCTAATGCATTGCCTGACCCAACAAAACATGAGACGCATTCTACGAATATTATTACATTTCATTCACTCTGAGACAGTTTTCATATGTAAAATTTCTGTGCTAGGGATATGTCCTATACCTTTCTTTTCTTTATATTAACTCTTCTTTTCTAATATTAGCTCAATGATGCTTCTCACTATTTTACAATTGACAGTGTCTTGGGAATCAAGTATCGTGGCCATTCTCTCCTTCTTTTACTCTGTCATTTCTTCCACAGTGAATACAAGGGAATAACGTTAAATACATTTACAAATCTCTTGTATAAAGAAAAATATATACTTACACATTTTCATATTTTTCATTGGTAAAATATGGCATATGTATAGTTTTATTATGTGCTGTTTGAGACAGTCTCTAATTTCTGTGGGATCTGAAGTTAGGATAGGGTCTTTCCCATTTAAAAAATCATCTATATCAAGCTGACTCCTGTACAGGGTGAGAGGTAAGGATTTAGTTCCATTTTTCTACAAATGGATAACCAGTCTTCCCAACACCATTTTTTTAAAAGACTGTCTTTTCTCCAATGTATGTGTCTGGCACCTTTCGAAAATCAATTGACTATAAGTTTGTGGATTTGTTTCTCTATCTTCTATTCTGTTCCATTGGTCTATGTGTCTGTTTTTGTGCCAATACCATGCTGTTTTTATTACTACAACTCTGTAGTATAATTTGAAGTCAGGAATTGTGATGCCTCCTGCATGGTTCTTATTGCCGAGAATTGCTTTGGCTATTCTGGGTCTTTTGTTTCTCCATATGAAATTTTTGACTGATCTTTCTAGGTCTGTGAAGAATGTCATTGGTATTTTGATAGAGATTGCATTGACTCTGTAGATCACTTTTGGTAGAATGACCATTTTGATATTTATTCTGCCTATCCAAGAGCAAGCGAGATTTTTCCATCTTCTAAGATCTTCTCCAATTTCTTTTTTTTTTTTTAATTTTTTTTTTTTTTGCGGTACCGGGGATTGAACGCAGGGGCGTTCTACCTCCGCGCTACACCCCCAGCCCTATTTTTTTATGCTTTATTTTTGAAACCGGGTCTCACGAAGTTGTGGAGGGCCTCACTAGGTAGAGAAAGAGAGAGAGAGAGAGAGAGAGAGAGAGAGAGGGAGAGAGAGAGAGAAAGAGAGATATAGATCGCGTGCGCATGCGCGCTGAGGTTGGCCGCGAACCCAGATCCTCCGGTCTCCGCCTCCCAAAGTACTGGGATTACAAACATGCGCCACCACTCCCGGCTCCAATTTCTTTTTTTAGTGTTTTATAATTTTCATTGTAGAGGTCTTTTACCTCCTTGGTCAGGTTTTTTCCTAGGTATTTGATTGGTTTTGAGGTTATTGTGAATGAAACTGTTTTCTGGATTTCTTTCTCAGTGGATTCATGGTTGGCATATAGAAAAGATACTGATTTTTTTAGGTTGATTTTGTATCCCACTACTTTGCTGAATTTTTTAATCAGTTCTGGTAGTCTTTTGGTTGGGCTTTTTGAGTCTTCTAAATATAGGATCATCTCCAAATAAAGATAATTTTAATTCTTTTCCTACTTGAATTCCTTTGATATCCTTCTCTTGCCTTATTGCTTTGGCAAGAGTCTTGAGGACTATATTGAACAGGAGTGGTGATGGTGGGCATCCTTGTCTTATTCCTGATTTTAAAGGGAATTCCCGCAGATTTTCCCCATTCAATATGTTGGCTTTGGGTTTATTGTATATTGCCTTAGTGATGTTTAGGTACATTCCTTCTATTCCAATTTTCTTCAGTGCTTTTAACATGAATGGATGTTGGATTTTGTTAAATGCTTTTTCAGTGTCTGTTGAGTGATCATGTGATTTTTTGTACTTAGTTCTATTTATGTGGTGAATAACATGTATTGATTTGCATATGTTGAACCAGCCTTGCTTTCCTGGGATGAGACCAGAGACTGTGAATCTACTAAGGGAGGGCATAGGTCCAACACTCCAACATATAGACACAGGTAGAAACTTCCTCATCAAGATCCCCAAACTCAAGAAATTAAAACAAGAATTAATAAATGGGATGGCATTAAACTAAAAAGTGTCTGCACATCAAAGGAAACTACCAAGAGAAAGCCCACGGAATGGGAGAAGAACTTTGACAACTATCCCTCTGATAGAGGAGTAATATCTAGATTATACAAAGAACTTAAAAGACTTTACACTAAAAAAAAACAATGAAGAAATGGGCAATTGAATTGAATAGACAATTCACAAAAGAAGACAAATGGCCAATAAATACATGAAAAAAATGTTCAACATCATTAGCAATCAAGGAGATGCAAATCAAAACTACACTGGGATTCCATCTAACCCCAATCAGAATGGCAATCATCAAGAAGTCAAAAAGGCATAAATGTTGGCAAGGATGTGGGGAAATAGGAACACTCCTACACTGTTGGTGGGATTGCAAATTAGTTCAACTTCTATGTAGATCAGTGTGGAGATTCCTCAGAAAACTGGGAATGAATCTACCATATGATCCAGCTATACCACTCCTGGGTATCTTTCCAAAGGGACCAAAATCAGAGAACTACAGTACTATATGCATACCCATGTTCATAGCAGCACAATTCACAATAGCCAAATTATGGAACCAACCTAGGTGTCCATCAATAGATGAATGGATTAAAAAAATTATGGGAAATACACACAATGGAATTCTACTCAGCAATAAAGAAGAACAAAATTATGTTATTTGCAAGAAAATGGAAGGACCTGGAGAATATTATATTAAGTGAGATTAGCCAGTCACAGAAAGTGAAGGGTCATATGTTTTCTCTAATATGCGGAAGCTAGGGAGTAATGGAGATACCAGAAAGACTCCAGATAATGGAGGAGAAACTCAGTGGAGCCAGGGAGGTGGTCTAAGGGAAGAGAAGCGGGAAGACTGAGGTTCATTATTGGAAATACTACCATCGACTATGTGTACATATGTGAATGTACCAACGTCAATCTCAGTACTCTGTATTGGGAAGGGGGGAAATGTGGAGGCGGGGGGAGGCACCAAGTGCTGTGTGCATGTGTGTCACGGTCAACATGTTTTACATTATGATGTGAGACTATAATGCACCAATAAAAGCATATTATAAAAAAAAACAGAAGAAGAAGAGAGAAAAAAAAGGCCAGTCATGGAGGTATGGTGGCACATGCCAGTAATCCCAGTACTTGGGAGGCAGAGACAGGAGGATCGCAGGTTGGAGACCAGCCTCAGCAATTTAGGGAGACTCTCAGCAGCCTAGTGAAACCCTGTTTCAAAATAAAAAATTCAAAAAGGGCTGGAGGTGTAGCTTGGAGGGATTGCCCTTGGGTTCAATTTGCAGTAAAAAACAAACAAAAACAAAAACCCAGAGAGAAGAAAATATAAGACAGGACAGTTGGGACTTTGCAATTTCAGCTTATACCAGTGGTCATGGTTTATGACCTGCTGATGACTGCTTATACTGTTTTCAGTGTCCTCTTTTCTCCTTGATAAGAAAAGCAGAATAGATTCTTTCTGCTGGTAGAAAAGAGAACTGCTCTTGCAATCTCTTCACATTTTTCCTTTCTTAATTTCATTTCATTTCTTTTGTTCTTTTTAACCTTAAAATTTTACTAATGGTGAGATTCTGTAGTCCCAGGTGTTATAAAGAGAGAACAAAAAGAGAGACAGGAGGATCACAGGTTCGTGGCCAGCCTCAGCAACTTAGGGAGGCCCTCTGCAATTTAGTGAGACCCTGTTTAAAAAAAAAAAAAAGAAAATAGGGCTAGGGATGTAGCCCAAAAAGAGAGAGAACAAAACACAAATTAAAATGAGAAAGTCATCAAAGTACAGGCATTCTTTGGGGGAATACTTTTCTGTTCAATTTTATTAGAAAATACATCCACTGCATTATGAACAGAGCTTATTTATATTGGAATCCTTGCTATTGCTTATTAAGTGTTTTATATGTTAAATGCTAATTATCAATTATATTTTTGGAAATTAATTATTGAAGCCCTATTAAAGTAAATTAAACTAATTAGGGTAAATACTAATGAAGGTTTGCAAGGATGATACACTGTAGAACTTTCCTTTTTAGTGAAAAATCTACTGGATAGAGTTATGTCTATCCACAGAGAAGGGAGAGTAAAAGGATATTCAGTAGAAATGCCCACATGAAAGAAAAAAAAACAACATATATTAGAAACTAGAAGAGATGTGGTATTTCCTAAGGTATACTACAAGACAGGTAAAGTCAAGTTTTAGGTTGTAGAGATGGTGGCAAATTACAAACCTGTGGCTGTTGTTGAGACACAAATAATGACTTCAATTTCTTAAAAGAAAGAAAGGAAAATGGGGTTGCCTACCAAGAACTACTGGAGAAAACTTCAGGGGAGGCCTGCAGAGAACATCACTAAGAAGTTTGGGAGAGTCAAGGGTGAATAAAATAATTTTTGTGCCCCTAAGATCCTGCCATGTTTGAAAACAAGTTTAGAAGATGAGAATTAAACGTGTTACAGGGACTGCAGTGTGTTTCCCCAAGTTCATATTGAACCCCGAAACCCTATATGTGACTGTGTTTGGAGTTAGGGCCTTGGGGAAGAGAATTAAAGTTAAATGAGGTCAAAGGGTAGAACCTTAATCCAATAGGATGGGGATCCTGTAAGAAGGGGCAGAGAGCTCAGAGCTTCCTCTCTCTTTGGGCACACCGGGAGAAGGCCACGTGAGGACGCAGGAGGAAGGCAGCCCTCTGCAAGCCAGAACAAGAGTCCTCACCAGAAATAAAGCCTGCCACCCCTTGGTCTTGAACTTTCAGCCTCCAGAACTGTAAGAAAAGAATTGTCTGATGTTTAAGCCAGATGTCTGTTGCAGTGTCTTTTATGGCAGCTGAGCTCACAAAGATGGATCATGACTAATTTAGGGGAAAATAATATACATTATAGCGTGTATTAAGGTGGAGAGTTTTGCTGTATATAGTGATGTGTTGGGATTTTAGAGGAGCAACACATGATTTTCTTCCTCCCCTCTTGTATTAAGAATGAACTGAGAGACAAATGCAGATCACATGGCTGAAGATCAAAATATCCACTTTGTCACAAGATAACTGGAGTCATGTTTTTGATTTGCAAATTAAAAGTCTCCTTAACATTCTACTCTTCAACTCACCCATCCCAGACACCAGGAGATGATCACATGGCAGAAATCAGAGGAGGGTACCTGCCTCTTGCAGAATAACCTTGTTCCACAAAGAAACTATTTCCTAAGGCTGCTTAATAAATTCCCAAAGCTTTGATGCCTTAAAGTAACAGAAATGTATTCTTTCCTGGAGGCGAGGAACCCAAAACTCAAGGTGTTAGAAGGCCCATGCTCTCTCTGAAGGCTGAAGGAAACACTCCTTCCTTGGGTCTTCCTAACTTCTGTTGGCCCTAGTTGTCTTTGACATTCCTGGGCAGCTATAAGCTGCATCTCTCCAAGATCTGCCTCTGTCATTGATATCTTCCCTGTTATCTCCATGTGTCCTTTCTTCTTATCAGGAGACAGTCACTGGGTTTAGGGGTCACCTTAATCCAGTATGACTTAATCTAAATGAATTACATTAACAACAACCTTATTTCCAAATAAAGTCACATTCTAAGGTTCCAGGTAGGCATGAGTTTTGGGGGAACATTATCCAACCCACTAAAAATTGAGCTAGCCATGCCCAGATATTTCTTCTAAATTGCCTAAATATATAATATTTCAGTTCCCTAATAAAGGAGGAAGGAGTAGGGATGGGTGAGGAGAAATGCCAGGTGAGTCACTGTAGTGGAAGCTTTTCCAAGTAAAAGAAATGAGGTTGGAAAACTAGGAATTCACCAAGTTTCAGCTTTTTGCTTGCCCAACCCATTGGCCTAAGCTCTTCAGTCTGCACAATACTGGCTGAGTGGCTGTCCCTCTCAGAGGGGGCAGGCCATGTTCCATGCAGACAAAGCCACTCATCTTGATGCATCTGCTCCCCAAATACCCATTACAGCTGTTTGGGGTTTCCTTCTGCTCCCAGAAAATGCTTATCTCTAAAGCTGGTCAGTATCACATATGAAGGAAAGACCCTGCCGTTACTCAGAGCAAAAAGTGTTCCCTATTCTCCTTTTACTTAATTCTCAGGGCCACAGTGTGCTCATTAAATGACAGCATAAAACATTCCAATCACAAGATGTCAATAATACAGAGACATCCTCTTTCTAAATATCAATGCCTGTCATTATCATATTCTTGAGGAGAAACTAAAAAGTCAATAATAAGCCAGGCATGGTCCACACACGCCTGTAATCCCAATACTTGGGAGGCTGAGACAGGAGGATCACAGGTTTGCGGCCAGCCTCAGCAACTTAGTAAGGCCTTCCACAACTTAGTGAGACCGTGACAAAATAAGAAATAAAAAAATAGGGCTGGAGGTGTAGATCAGAGGTAGAATGCCCTTGGGTTCAATCTCCAGTAACACACACATACACACAGTCAATAATAAATCCTTACAAATGTGAGTCCACAGAAACCAAAGATCAAAATTCTTATACAAAATTCTTATACAGTAAATTCAAATACAATAAATTCCAAAATAAAATTTTCTTGCCATTAGGTTAAAAGACAGTCTAAAAAATTCTTCAAGTTGAAGTCTAAAAAGCATCACTGGGTATATTTCTAATCCTTAAATCTCAGTGGAATGGAAGGGCTCTAAATCAGAACCCTGGTTAGAGTTCAATGCTTCCTCCTGTCTGTTTCTCACAGAGGGACAGATCTCTGTGGGTGACCCTGACATTGGATGACTCTTGCCAAGTCTCTCAGGGGTCCCTTTTGTAAAAAGTCTAAAAAGAATTCTGGGAACAAAGGAATGTCTTAGAATTAAGCCACACATTTACAAAATGAAATCATTAGCCAATCCCCAAGCCTGATAGCAGTTACCCCAAGCCAAAGGAAATTACCAAAAAGACAATTAAACTAGACCCACATTACTCTTGCCTAAGAGTCAATGGTATCTAAGCAAGGGAGGACAGATGGAGTCAAGACAAATCTTTGTTTGAGGCCCACCAGGTTGCCAATCACTCCATCCCAGGGGTCTAGCCTTCAAGACTTATAAATTAATGTTCATTAAGGAGGAAAATATCTCACCATGGAATTAATTATGGCACTATTTAAATTCTCTGTCTTGGAGAAAAAGTCTTCTTTCTCAGTGTGTAGCACGAGAGTAATCCTACTATCTTCAGATGTGCAAAATTTGCAATGATAGCAGGCCCATTCTTTGGGGTTTATTTTCATCTAGCATATTTTAAATCTCTCAATTTCTAGTTTGTCTCTAAACATCAAGTAGCTGATGTGCTGGCACGCTACATTGAGCGTGGAACATATGTGGTAACAACCCCCACTTCCCAAACGCACAACACACACACACACACACACACACACACACACACACACACACACACTGGACTAGAAGGCATTTTTAACTCCAGCTGTACCACAGCTTCTTGCAGCCACTGATTTTTGCAGTGCAATTGCTTGGAGCCTCAAGGCAGCACCCAACAGCTCCGCAGCTGCAGAATCTGTGTCCTTCAAGACCCAGAAACTATCAATTCTCACTATATCCTCTTCAAGATACTGCCTTTGCTTAATTTTTTTAATGTTTTAGGCTGTGTGTGTATGAGTGTGTGTTTCTGTGTGTGGTAGTGGGGATTGAACCCAGGGGCATTCTACCTCTGAGCTACACCCCCAGCCCTATTTTTTTAAATTTTTGAAACAGGGTCTCTCTAAGTTGCTGAGGGCCTCGCTAAGTTGCTGAGACTGTCCTCAAACCTGGGATCCTCCTGTTTCAGCCTTCCAAGTACTGGAATTATAGGCATGTGCCACCACATCCAGCTATGGTTGAGGCTTTGGGAAGGATTTGTTTTACCTTTTGCACATAGTTCTATGCAACAGTGGGAAATGTCTCCAGAAGTCTATTTACCCTCTGGTTTCCTTGCTCCTTTGTGGAAAGCTGAGCAGGATTTTAGACCGTTCTACCGACTTGTTGACTTCATGTGGGACTGGCATGTTTAGATCTATGTATTTTTTTTTTTTTTGTATTGCTTTCTTTCTCTTAGTCTTCTGGCCCTGATGAATTTCTTTTTGCTAACTCACTCCTCTAAACTTTGTCTTGTGTGATCCATCATGGTGAGAGATTTGGAATAAATGAGTCCTAATTTTGGTAAAAGCATTAATTGTTCACCACAAGATGTTTTCTCTAGCAGGCAATATCCATTATTCCCATCTAATATTTTCTGTGTGCATGTGGTACTGGGAATTGAACCCAGGGACATTCTACCTCTGCACTACACCCCCAGCTTTTTAATTTATTATTTATTTTCATTTTGAAATAGGGTCTCGCTACGTTTCTGAGGGCCTTGCTAAGTTGCTGAGGCTAGCCTTGAACCAATGATCCTCCTGTCTCAGCCTCCCAACTACTGAGATTACAGGCGGATACCACCACACCTGGCCCCATCTAACTTATTGATAGAATCCCTAATTTTACTAATCCTTTTAACCCTCAGACTCTCACAGAGAGACTTTTGGCCTCGTCTAGAGATGTATGTGAGTACTGTAGGGTAGGAATTCAAAGAGGTTTTGGAAGACAGAGTTAACAAGCTTGCTCTGTCCTTTGGCTAATACCCATTTACTTCTTTCCATCTTGGAATGTACGCCCAGTTCCCACATATGCAGCAAGCATCTGGATCAGTGTTTTGTGTTTACGATCACACAGGGCTGGCATAAAGAGCAAGCATCTTCTAGTCCCATAGCCATGCTGCTAACCTCCAAACAGGGATGAACTCAATCTAACACTGACCGTTCCCCATCTTCAAAAACTGTGTCTAACATTTCCTATGTCCCTATAACACAGTTCACACGCACTCCTAGGGTGTATGCAACTAAGACAGCAGTTACATCCCCACATACACTATTTAAAACTCACAAATGAATGCTTCCATAATTCTATGCTGGTATTTCCAGTCTTCACCTTTCAAATCATCCAAGATGTTATGTAATCACTTGGAAGAAGCCCCCTGTCCTGGAAGCTCTTCCCTTGGCTTGGCTTGGCTTAAGAGGATGGCTCGCGATTGTTTCCTGTATTTCGGTTCCCACTGAGGAGTCATTCCGGGTAATTAATGGAGAATTTTGTCTTTGTATCTTTTGATATATTTCCCTGAGGGCCCAGTTTCAACTCCTGATTTAATAGAGCAACTAAATCCACCCCTTTCCAATAGTCTCTTCCGAGGTAATGAGACCTGCAGGTATTTTATTCTGCTTTTGTTTCGACCCAGCCTTCCCTTCAAGCTCTCAGTTTTCTCTGCAAATCTATCCCGCAAATCTTCCAAAAATCTCAAAGTTCTTTCTATAGACGAAGCGCTCTCTCCACCTTCATCGGCCCATCTGGCTTTATTTATTTTTTCATTCTCCCACTGCTCCTGGGATGACAGAAGGAAAGAAAAAAAAAAGCCTAGTTTTCAAACTGCCCCACTTTCCCTTTTATTTTCTTATTTTTAAAGGCAGATATGTCCAGGATAGACACTCTGAATTGCTTTTTCAGCCTTTGGATTTACAATAATTTCTGAGTCATTCAAATTATTCAGAGAGGGAATTTGATAGAACTATCTATTTTAACTTCTAGTAGCCACATTGGTGCGGGGAACATGGAAGAGATTATTGCAATAAATTAGAAATGAAGGGCGAGTGTGCCTTCCACCCCCAGCACGATGCCCAGTTCCACAATACAGGTAATCCTAGGCTGCTTTCCCCTGGATGTTCCTCCCTGGAAGACATGTGAGACATAGTATTGTATTTAAGGTATGCAATGACCCAGGAGACCAGGGACCACACAGGAGGGAGAAGCAATGCAAATGAGGGGCATACATTTTCTCTTTATCTTCAAATCAGATAAACCACACTCCATACACCATGTTAGGCTGAGATGCCAGGAAGGTGCTGAAGCTTGGATGTTCAATGCTCCTAAATGGCTGTGTGTTAGAGGTTTGGTCCTCAGTTGCTACCACTGGGAGGTACAGTGTAAGCTCTAGGAGGTGGGAAAGGATGAGGGATTCTGGGGTCATTGCAGGTGTACCCTCCATGGGAAATTGTAGGACTCTGGTTTCTTTTTCTTCCTGGCTGGTGTCACTAGAGATTTGCTCTGTCATATAATCATTCCATGATGTGCTGTCCTTCCCAAAATAATGGAGCCACATGATCTTGGATTAGAACCCCCCAAACCATGAATCAAAATAAACCTTTTCTCTTTATAAATTAATGACCTCAATAATTTTGTTACAGTGCTGGAAATCTGACTAATACAGAGCACTACCATCTGAGAGGTATTTTTTACCCCAGACTAGACTTCACCTTCTATAGGAATAGCTAAATATTTGGAAGAGACAGAAACATTTAAACTGAGTAGAAACAAAAGTTATTGTTTTCCTTTCTTTGAGGAGTAAGTATAGACTCTGGCAAAAAGTCAGATCCAACATTACAAGAATAAGGATCCCAATTTTTCTCTGTATGTTATGTTTGTTCTATGTCTGAACATGGCTAGAGCAAAACAAACCCTGACAACTGGTTGAACTTTTAATTCATGGCCAGTGACCTCAGGCTGGGCCTCACTGGTCCTCAAGGCCATTCTGTATTTCACAAGTCTGTTAACACTTAGCCTCTTCTCAATGATTATTTTAACTTCCTCCTTACTCTTGACACCCCCCATCTCTTTCTCAGTTGATGACCTTGTTTCCTTCTTCACTGTTAAGCAGAAACAATCAGAATAGGACTTCTGCAGACTTCCCACACATCACTAAACACACCAGTCTCTCGGCTCACAACTCAACATCCACTTGATATCACCAATGAACTCTGTGCTTCTGTCCAAAGTCATCTCTCGGCTCATTCACCAATACTGACCCTGCTCTTCTGCTCCAGGATGGGAATCCAGCCTCTCTTTCCTTTTCTTTCTACCTCATCATTTTTCTTGTGCATTAGATTATTCTCATCAGCATATACAATTTTATTTCTACTGTCTTCAAAAAAATTGTTTTTGAAAACAAGCACATACTTTGGACCCCACCTGCTCCTCTAGGTAGCCCCCCTTTTGAACCATTTTTAATATGCTTTTATTAGTGCATTATAGTCTCATATCACAATGAAAATCAAGTTGACGGTAACATACAAGCCTACAGCACTTGGTGCAACCCCCACCTCCCCTCCCCCCCAATACAGAGTACTGAGTTTGATGTTGCTATACCACTACTGGGTATCATTCCAAAGGGATTGAAACCAGAAAACTACAGCAATTTATGCATACCCATGTTCATAGCAGCATAATTCACAATAGTCAAATTATGGAACCAATCTAGGTATTCATCAACAGACAAATGGATCACAAAATTATGGGAAATACACATAATTAAACCATTTTTTAAATTATCTTTGGAATTGTTTTGTTATTTGCTATCACCAAATCCTCTCTTCCTATTCTTTCTTAAGCCTCTTCCAATCGAAGATTGCCCTCCGCCTCTAAAACTTCTTTTATAGAGGTCACTGGTGATCTGCACTCTGCCTGAGCTATTGTTCAGTTCTCAGTTCTGAGCTTATTAAACTCTCAGCACCATTTAATATAATTTGTCATGCAAGTCTCCTTGGAATACTTACCTTGATGTTCGGGGCAATGTATTCAATAGACTTTCCTCTTATCTTACTAGCAGTTTATCTTCAGTCTCTTGCTGAAATCTCCTCTCCACCTCTTATCTTTAGAGCGATCAGGCCTTCATCTGTGGTTTTCTCTTCCTTTCTGGCTTATGCCTTCTCCTCGGCTTTCTCACCCAGGTCCATGGGTTGGAGAGCTCCATTGCGCTGGTGTTTATAACCTCAGCCCCTACCTCTCTCCTCACACTCCAGGCTTACCTATACAACAGCTTGCGTGGCCTAGCCAGAAGAATATTTGGTAAGTATCTCAAATATGACATATTCAAAAACTGGAGCCTTGATTTTTGTCAAACTTTCTTCTCTGTCTCAGTAAGTAGCAGTTCATCCTTCCATTGCCTCGGGACATGAATGTCAGGGTCATTTCTATAATAGTTAGATATAAAATGTCCCCTGAAGAGCTCATGTATTAAGGTTCAGAGTTGATGTTATTAAGTCATGAGGGCTGTAATCTCATCAGTAGATAAATTCATCGTGATGGATTTACCATGGCTTCCTTGGTAACCTAGGCAGGTAGGGCGTGGCTGGAGAAGTTAGGTCCCAGGGGGTGCGTCCCTAGGGATCGTGCTGTTGCCTTTGACTCCCCTTGCTTGCTTGCTCTCTCTAGCTCCTGGCCTCCTGATGTGAGAACAGAGCCTCTCTCTCTCCCTCTCCCTCTGCTTCCCACCATCATACCCTGAACTCCAGACCCTGGCCTCACATGGACTGAACCCAGAATCTCCAGAAACTGTAGTGTTGGGTTATAGCAGTGAGAATGTTGACTGAGAAGATTTCTCACTTCACTCTTGATCTCCCACCCCACGGGCATTCAATCAGGAAGTTCTCCGGTTGTCTTCAACATAGACCCAGCATTCAACTGCTTCCTACCATCTCTACCTTCTAGTAGAAGTTCCCATAAACTCTCCCTTAAATTATTTCAAAAGACTCTGAACTGACAGCTCTCCCTCTGTCCGTACTCTCTGCAGTCTGTTCTTCAGAGTAGTTTTTAAACATGTCCAGTCTTGCCACTCCTCTGCTGAAATTCCTCCTTCAGAATTCACCCCACATTCTTACAGTGATCTATAAAATCTCATGACACGTGAACCCTGTCCCCCTCCAATTTCATCTCCTGCTTCCCCCATACTTCCCCTATCCACTCTAGTCCCCAGGCAGTATTTTCTCATGCTGTGCACAATCCCTTCTACAAACTTTGGCACAATCTGTTCCCACTGACATACACTGTCTCCAAGCATCCACATAGCTAGCCCCATAGCCTCTTCCGTGTCTCTGCTCAAATGCTATCTTGGGGCTGCCTGTCCTGACAACTCCTATTTCAAACTGAAGTTTCTCTACCTCCAATTCCCTTCAGCTACTCTGCATTTATTTTCCCACAGACCTTTTTTGCCTTCTAATATCCTATGTAGATTATCTGTTATATTTATTGCATTGTCTATTTTATCTCCATAAAATATAAGCTCCATTCAGGCTAGAAATATTTTAGCCATTTATTTCACTATTGTATTTCAACCAGTTAGAATGGGATTGGAGATAGGAATGAATGATTAAATGAAAATCTGAATTCAGCATTTCACATTTTGCATGTTATAGATTCTTAATAAATTTTCAGTTCTTCCTCTCTCTCATTTTCCTATTACTCCAGTTATGCCATCATTGACTATATTACTGATGAACTGTCCTGCACATGTACAGTCTCATTTAGTCACAAAGTCCATAATTTTGTTCCATCTAGTGTGGACCACATTTAGGACAAGCAGAACCATCCATGTCTATAATCCTGGATTAAAGAGTTAGGAGGAATTATCCCAGATTTGAAAATTCAGCATTCTGTTTCTTATTTTCAAGTGGGATTGATTATGGAAAACAGAGCATCTATACATGGAATCAGTCTTCTTTATTAATTTGAAATAGTTTCTCAAACTCTGCCATGGAAATATTGCAATCATTAACTCCCAGAGCACATTTTCAGCTAAAGGGAGCCAGAGATGACTACTTGTTTCTTCTTGATTTGAGGCTCACTACCTCCCTCTCCCACTTCTCATTCCTACCTCAATAGTTAACTTCCCAATAAAGTTTCCTGGGCCAGTGAATGATTCAAACGGCAGATAAACAGCTCCATACACCACAGTCCTGGTTCTGAGATCCAGGCATGCATCTGCTCTGGAATGTCAAAATAAATCTGTGACATGACCATACCGGAATGCCACTGTATGTGTCTTTAACACAATTTGTTAATAAGAGCAAGAATATTTCCACTAGCCACAGTAATTTGTAGACTACCAGTCCCCTGATTACAAATTTTCTTTGGTTCCTGGCACTAACGTTTTTTTATACACTAGCTAGTGTACAAAATTCTTTTATACACGATGGGGAACACGACATAGTTGTTTGGTCCGAGAAATATATAGAAAATTTGGGGAAAGATTAATGAGGCAAAAAGAGAAAATAAAAAAAGTTAGATGTCTTAAATAGATAGCATCAGCTAACCTGTAGATTATAGATCTTATTTGATCACTGTCACTGTAATTATAACCTTGGTTATCTGAGGGATGTTTCCTAGCCACTGCATTATATTTCAAGCTGAAAATTTTGTAGTTTTGAAATTTGCAGTTCAAAGGGAGTATTTGACCAATTGGCCCCCAAGTGAACTTGCATCTGCTTTAGATCATTGGCAACTGCGTCTGCCTCACCCTGCTTTCCTTTTGCTTTACATTTTAACCGAATTCTGAACCAACCCCCTCTCCACTGATACTGAAGCAAATGACACCACATGACATTTTCGTGGTAAAGAGAGTAGCCTTGCTCACGGTTTCCTGTTGATGTGTTTCTTATTCCGAAAACAATGCAATTCATAGGTTTCTCAGATTTTTAGATATTTTCTGTTTATACTTGCAAAGACTAGAGAAAGGATTGTTTTTTTAGGGAGGGTGGATATGATGTGTTTAATAAAAGACTAGCCTACTGCCCCACTTCTCTGCCTGTTCCAAAGACGCTCTGAATAATCTTCTTTGTTAATCACTGGTTCATTATCTCTTCTTACCTCCTATACAGTATGGATTAAGCTTAGATCTGAGGCTTGCACAAATTTATACACACAGAGAAAAAGAACTACTCACACCACCAACCTCAGCACAACCCCAGAAGCTTCATGGTATTAAAGGGAAACTGCCGAGGATCGGCATAATTAATATGTGAAAAAGCAGGAGTGTAAGGAAGGTAGTAGGACCATTTTTCTGTTTATGGTAAAACAAAACAAAACAAACAAACAACAACAACAAAACCAGTGGCCTACCTCTTGAATAATACCAGCAATTTCTGCTCTTTCCAAATATCTAAAAGTGTTCTTGCTTTACCAATCGATGTCTTATATCTATGATAAATAGGCATTTATTTCAGTTAGATATAAGGGTTAAAATAAAAGTAGACCTTTAATATGCAAGACACTTATTCACCTTGATTTGCATTATTCTTCAATCCTTTCTGGATTAAGGCAGGGAATAAATACCTAGGTGGTTGATTGATAGAGAGGCATTAGTTTTACTAATATCTGATTTTGCGGAGCCCAATCTTCCCGGGATGAATATGAACGTGATGATAAGTTACAATTGCCTACAAGGGAAGGAAAGAAATGAAAAAAATCCCACACAAAGGAAAATACTGATATGCAAATATAGGCAACAGAAGGAAATGTTGGTCTACCACACTATTCACAGATTCATCGTGTCCACATTTATGCATCCCAGAGCAATTGTAACACCTGAATTGAACAAAAACTGGGGAACCAAGATACTTTGCCATATTTAGTGGCAGAACTTCATAAAGAGAAAGAAAAGACTGGCTAGGAAAATGATAGAATTTTAGAGATAAAAGTAACTTTCAGGAACAGATATTTTTACAGGTGATATAAAAATAGGCTATAGGAAAAATTTTGCTTAAGACCCAGGTTTCCTAAATCCCAAACTTCACAATTCACTTAGAAAATGGTAATAAATTAGTAGACACATCAGTTTAAATTTTGACCTTAAATTTAAAATTTAATTGACAAAAACAAAAAATGAAATAGCAGACATATGGTCTAGAGATAAGATGTTTATCAAAGAATTATAGTTAATAATACTGTATTGTACTTAGGATTTTTGGTAAATAAGTATATTTTAGCTGTCCTTCACACACACACACACACACACACACACACAATGGGTAACTATGTGAGATGATGGATATGTTAACTTGCTTCACTCTTTTACTATCTGTATATATTCCATAATATCATGTTGTGTAACTTAAATATAGAGTAAAATTTAAAAGAAATAAAAAACAAATAACCAGTACAATGGGTGCCGATATTATAATTCAAAGACTTATATTATCATGAGTTTCTGTGTTTTGGTTTCAAAAGATTTGGGGATCCACTGGTTAATTTTGATGATTTGATGGTTTTAGCCAAGTGTATCCAAGTGAGATTTAATCATTTTGACAGTACTTCCAAAACTGCTCCTTTTCTCAATATTTGTCACATATGACCTTTGAAGCCACCTCCAGATCGCTACAATCTGATACAACAGTCTTTTATGTGGTATTTGTTCCATTTTCAAACGGAATTTAGAAGAACTATAAAGTAGTGAAGACTTTTAGAATAAAAAATAAATGTTATTCTTATTCACAACTTCAAAGTTAGAAACGACCTCAAGGAAAATATTAAATCCTGGATACTTCTCGGGAAACCTGGTCTTAGGTTAAAGACTATAACAAGATGTGACAGCAAATGCCCTGTTAATACTTCTGAAAGATTTAAAGTGAAACTCCCAGCTAGACAAGAGTGATACTAAGAATCCCAAGACTATCATCCCACAGTATCCTGACTTGCAGCTTAGCGCACAAAGGGGTCTGTCTTGAAGAGACTTGACAATAGGTTTTTTAACCAAGACAGTATGAATTATAAGATCTTATAAAAACTTCCAGTTTTTAGAAGCACTGTAATGACAAAAACCCTGCAAATGTGGATTAAAAGGAACAGGTATCTCAAAGAATGAAGCTTCTGGACCCTCACACTGCTCCTGGCAGAAAGCAGTTTGAGAAAGCTAATTTACTGCAAACACAGGGCATTTTTTATGCACCGGGAGGAAGGGAAGGATCATCAAGTGGGTAAGGCAGGAGCCTGGCTATGTCCTTGAAGGTGACTCTTGGCTGGAAGCCTGGGGACTAACCAGAAGAAGAAAATCTCTTCCCCAGACCCTGTACCAAGGTGAACATAGCTGGGACCTTTCGAACAGCTGCAACTTCAAGCTAAGGAATGTAACTGCTAGAGAAAAGAGAAATGATATACAGGCTTACTGCTGCTCTGCTTCTGCATCTTGCTTTCCCTAGGCAAAATGTTTTCCACTCAAGGGCTCAGACCCGGAGCTTTGGTCTCTGAGCCTCACCCATGAATAAACAGACCTGCTGTATCCTCATCTGGCCTCTGAGTTTTGTTCTTCATGGAAGGGAATCTCCTGCAACATGGGCATAACAGGAGTCAGGAGGAGTAAGCAAAGAGCTACAAAGAACTATTTCCAGAGAGCACTGCAGGCTAGAATCAAGGAATATTCTTTGTCCTGGGAGCAAATATCCACTTGAACTTCAGAATGGCAAGGAAGCAGTGACGGCTAGTGCCTTCTGTTCTACCTTTTTGGCATGTGGAAGTCTATTATGGTTTGTCATATGACCAACTAAATTTAAAGGAGTGTACTATAGCGCACACCTGAGCAGCTTCCTCTGCACCTGGAACACATACAGATGTCAAAATCCTGGACCACGAGCCTGAGCCTCGTGCTATGATAGGAAAAGACTTTGGGGTCTTGGGAGATGGATGATTGTATTTTGCACGTGGGAGGAATATGAATCCTTTAATAACTAGAGAGAAAATCATGGTAGGATGTTACACTGCTGCCTCTCCTTTGTTTCACCAAAGGGTTTTTAAATTCCATTTTCTTAGAGAAATTGGTAGTCGAAATAGAGCATAAAAGAAGCCCATCCTTAGCTTCATAGTCAGCATTTTCCTTTTGGTGAATACAATCCCTTCGATGATACATTCCTGTTTTGAGTCCATTTTAAACTTTGTGCAGACTCTTGGTTGCATGGTGAAAAGGTTTCAGGAAAAAAAAAAGATTTCATACCAACCCATGGAGCAATGGCAGAAGGAAAGAAAAATAAATGGAATTAAATTTTCTGGTGCATAGAAGCTCTAAAAATTTAAATAAACTGGCAAATGTTGAAAAGACTCTTAAAAGGTTCCTGGCGTTTTCTCAGGTGCTATCATTTTTAAATCTATTGGCAGAATGGACCGGGAGGAGGTGGCTGAACTGTTTTTCCTTAATCTAATTTAAAATATTTTAATAGGTGTCTATTTGTCTAGATTTTGGCATTAGTTTGCTCATCTATCTTAATTTTATGGTTACCGTGTGTATGCTCATTCAAGAAAATGCATGGAATATTTTCCGTATCTCAGGCACTATTGTAGTCAATGAAAAGCAGCCCCAAATAAAACAGATTAAAACCACTATTCTCCTGGAATTTACATTCAGGTGAAGAGTGACACCCCATTAAAAAATAAATATATGGATAGGCTGGTCCTCATAGCTCATGCTTGAAATTCTTGTACTTGGAAGGCTGAGACAGGAAGACCGCAGGTTTGAGGCCAGCCTCAGCAACCTAGTGAGAACCTCAGCAATTAAATGAGATCCTATTGCAAAATAAAAGATAAAAAAAAAAGGACTGGGAGTGTAGCTTGGAGATAGAATGCCCCTGAATTCAATCCCCAGTACCAATAAATAAGTAAATAAATAAATAAAATATATGGTATACTAAAAAGAGGTAAGTGCTATAGAGAAATATATAGCTAAGAAAAAGAGGAGGAAATATTTGTATGGGTTGTATTTTTAACCAGGGAAGCCAAGAGATGTTTCTGTAGATGATATTTGTGTAATGGTTGGAATGAGGTAAGGAAGAGAGAAAAAGAGAAAGAAATCAGTAAAGGAGACAAATGTCCTGATAGACTCCTGTAGACTCTGGCTTTTCCTAGGTGAGATGAGAAATCACTTCGGTACCTTGAGCAGGTAAGTAGCACAATCTGACTTGCATATACATGGTATCGACCTGGTCCTAACAGTGTGTGCACTTTTGCCTTCTTCTGTCATAACCCTCTGTGTTGTCAGCTTTCTGTTGCTGTGACAAAATGTCTCTGATAACTAACTTAGCAGGAGGAAAAGGCTTACTCTGGACCATGGTTGCAGAGGTTTCAGTCTGTCTTCCTTGGCCCCATTGCTCTGCCTTTTTCTGGGGACCTGTGGCAAGGCAGGACATCATAGTAGAAATGCAATGGCAGAAGAGACTGCTCACCTCATGGTGGCTGGAAAACATGTGGGCAGTGTCCCAATATCTCCTTCAAGGGCACTCCCTAGTAACCTAACTTTCTCCCATTAGGCCCCGCCTCTTAAAGGTTCCACCACTTCCCAATAGCACCACGGGCTGGTGACCAAACCTTTATCATTGGGTCTATGGAGGACATTCCAGATCTAGACCATACCACCCTCATTCTTGGGATGAAAGTTCCCTGCAATGAGAAAGCCTAGACCACATACAGAAGCCAGTAGAGACGTTCTGGCCAGCAGAGCCAGGTGTACACAGCATTAACCATTAGTTACTGTACATGCTTGAAGAAGCCTCAGATGACCACAGCTCCAGCCACCATCTGATCACATAAGAAACCCTGAGCCAAGTGTGCCAGGCTGAGCCCAGTCAAACCCCAAAGCATGAGATGTGTGGTTCTAGATATAAAAAATGATTGATCACATGCCAAGCTTCACCCTAGTGCATGAACGGTGATAATATGGACCAGAAATGCTTGGTCTATATTCATACAATGTGGTAGTGGTGACTGTTGTTTTAAATGACTCCGAATAATACCCTGTACTTAGACAAGAACATTTTCACAACTCTAGCATGAGATCTTGCCTTTGTGTGACTCTGTGAATGCATGGATGAGTGTATTGATTTGTTTTGGCTTTGCATTTGGGGTCTTGGTGTCAGAACCAAGATCACCACAATTTGTCTTTTCGTGAGCCTGGTAAAGTGTCCAAAACCACTAGTGGAACAAAATATACTGCCTCCTCTTTGGGGCAGCCATGCAGGTTCTTTTTTAATAACCATATGCAAAATGCCAATGCTCTTGATTTCCTTTTTAAATTTTATATATGTTTATAAAACTTTGACTAGTCCTGTTGCTTCTTATCTTCAAGAATGCAGGGTTTAAGAGGAAAAGGGCAATCGACTGATGGACTTGTAACATTACATCTTTCCCCAGTGAAAGGAGAAAGGAGTTCTAAACTCCACTGACTCATAGAAAACACAGTGCTTTAGAAGAGTCAGCAGGGTCCTGGATTCAAACTTGGTCATTCAGTAAAGATAATAAGTCATTCCTGGTATATGTGATTTAAGAAGGATAATCTCCTCTGAGTGTAAAAAAAAAAACTTATTGTCTGTAGAATCAAGGAAGTGTCAGAGCTTTCTGAAAATTAAAGGGAGAATTTAGCTGGACATGGTGGTGCACACCTGTAATACCAGAACTTAGGAGGCTGAGAAAGGAGAATTGCAGGTTCAAGAACAGTCTCAGCAACTTAGTAAGACCCTGTTTCAAAATAAAAAATAAAAAGGGCTGGGGTGAAGCTCAGAGGTAGACTGCCCCTGGGTTCAATCCCCAGTACCAAATAAACAAATAAATAAGTAAACACATAATTAAATAGTAAATAAATAAATAAGTTAATTAATTAATAAAGAGGGAGTTTAGAGACTTCATAAACCTAATTGTTTGTAGCATGAGTAGCTTCATGTCAGAGTTTCTGGTCAAAGCAAATTAAAATGTAACAAAAGAGAATTTTAATAGAATGCAGATGAATAGATGAGTGAAAACAACAAATCAATGAAAAACCTCAAAACAGTATTTCCAAAGGTCATCTGTATATGTGTAAGTACATACACACACCACGCACACACATATACATATATATATATATAATTTGCTATAGTTATGCTGTAGAACTATTAAATGATCAACTAAATACTTCAATGGGTAATTGCACAATATGGTATACATTATGTAAAACAAGTTTTGTCATTTCTGCTGTCTTAATATTTCCATGACATACATCATTCTTTCCCTTCTGTTTATGACAGAAGCTCCCTTGTTCATGTGACTAAATCAGACTAGATGGTCCAAATAAATATTTGACATTGTCCAGAGCCAAGAGTTAACAAGACTTTCTTAACAATAAGCCTGAAACCAGCCCCACTGAAATACATGTGAAATGTCAACAAGATTCAATTTACCAGGATTTCTCTTTCCTCTCCTCTGATCAACCAATGGGGAGTTTTCTGTCTGAGGCCATGTGCTTTGCTAGGGCTTTGTTGGATCCGCGAGGGACTCCTGCCTCTGACAACAGAATCTGTGTGGGGTAGACTCTCCAGAGCTGCCAGACCTCTCTCCCCTCAGCCACTGTGGTCAATTGAATTACTCTTTTTTTTTATACAGTCAATTATTTTCCCTACCTTGCCTCTTCACTCTTAAATAATTCGATGCCAAAGACAAATGCCTTTTCTTGTTTAGCAGGAGTATTGCAAAATGGAATTTTTACTGACATTTCAATATCTCCTTGTCTTTTTGTTCTACAGCTTAGAGCACTATGGGATTCCTGGGTCTGTCGGTTCAAATATTTTAATGTTTCTCCAATTAATTTTAGTTTAATAAATGAGACATTTTTCTTGGGTGGCTTGGATTTATTCTTGTATTTTTGTTGAATTATTTTTAAGTGTTTTGTATTTTATCTGCTATTTTTTAAAGTGAGGTCTAATGCAGAGATCAACTTTTCATCTGTGCATTGTCACAAATATATATATATATATATATATATATATATGTATATATCCTGCTTCTTTAAGCATTGTATTTTTCACAAAAATAGATAACATATGCCTATAGTTTGTCATAATTATATGATGCGCTCACTTTATGATCCAGAGAGAAAAATTGGCTTCATTTCATGGATAATAATTGGGATTGTGGACTCATTACACTTCCTAGTTACATTCCAAGAAAAAGCATTGGTCTGGTTAGCAATAGGTCACGGGAATAAAAACATACTTCCATATTTTGCAACCAGTTAAAGGTCACTTTATTAATTGAAGTCTTTTATAGAAAATTTTTTTTTTTTTTTGCGGTGCCGGGGATTGAACCCAGGGGCGTTCTACCTCCGCGCTACACCCCCAGCCCTATTTTTTATCCTTTATTTTGAAACCGGGTCTCATGAAGTTGTGGAGGGCCTCACTAAGTAGAGAGAGAGAGAGACAGAGAGACAGAGAGAGAGAGCTGAGGCTGGCTGCGAACCGGATCCTCCGGTCTCCGCCTCCCAAAGTACTGGGATTACAAGCGGGCGCCACCACGCCCAACTTAGAAATATTTTTAATATGTATGATTTGGGAAAGATTTTCCTATGTTCTCTACCACAAATGGAAAAGAATTAAGTTGAATAAATAGGAAGCTGCAAAATTCTTACAAATTTCCTACAAATTACAAGTTTGAAAAGTGAAAAACAGAACTTAATAATTAAGGAAAAAACTTTGGAAATTAAAAAATACTTATCTTGTCCATGTATTATATTGTTAAAAAATTCAAATGTCACTTAGCATCATATAGACTCTCCTTATATTCCAGTAGCCCTATATTCCATCTGGCTTCATATAGACTCTCCCTATATTCCGTAGCCCTATTTTCCATTTAGTTTCGTATAAACTCTCCCTATATTCTACTACGAAAGCTTCTCTAGTTAAGAAATGTGTTGAGAGTGGCACATTGAAGCATTTCAGCATGTAGAGTATTGTATAAGAGATCTCAAAGTTTGAAAACATCACATAACCTTCCAGTATGCCTTGCGCAAGCTCTGCTCATTATTTTCTTTTTAGAATCCAGTTTTGCATAAATCGACCTTTGCTTCATCTTGAAGGTACAGCAAAAAGTTCTTAGAACACAAAATCCATAATAGTACACATTAACAAACAACAAGATAATACCGTCAAACATTATTGCTAGACTTAAAAAATAGAAATCTTAAAATAAAAACCTAGCAAAGTTCTTTTATGTCAATCATCTTGAAAGGTAAATTATCACGACACAAACTAGAAACAAGTCCCCGATTATAAGCAATGCAGTTCCACCATCCAAATAAACACGACGACCCTCTGATTCTTCTGAAGGTTCCATTCATTGCTTTTCATTGTTTTCTGAAGAACTGATGTCAGTCACACCTATGTTGTTTTTACACCATTTGCTCTTTCATATCCTTGGAAACACAATCATTAAGCAAGATGATGATTCTGGATATCCGATCATACAGAAGGATTAGGAAAGGACCCCATTATAAGATGGTCTTACCCCAGCAGAAATGGCTATGAGAGAGCTACGTTTCACACATGCTTTTTAAAATGCATAAATTCTGGATGAAAAGGCAGAGATTCGTTGCATTTTAAACACTTCTTAGAATTATGAATTTTCCATATACGCTGAGGTTAAAGCTAGTTAAGTTGACATGTTCAAAGCATAGCTACTGGGCAAGAGTATCGAACTCTGGCGTATCTCCATACATTGAACTCTATCATACGCAACGACTTTAAAATAGGAATCATGCTAAGTAGTTTAGATGGTGCAGAGACCAAACATCAAGTCAGTTAATGCCCTGCATAGGAGCCACTGCCCTGTTTAAGATCAAAACTACCAATTTTTCTCTGATCTTCTGGCCGTTATTAGCATTTCTGTAGTGCAAATCTTCATTTGCCATTCTCATGTTGAGGATTTGTTTTCCTGGGGCTAATAAAACTGAAGGAGAACCCAGTGTGATCAAAGCTATTCACTGATTCGCTTTTCAACAGCAAGATTTTGGGGGTTTTCGACAAGGCAGAATAAGTAATGTTTTTTTTTTCTGCAGAAGCTATGGTTTTGATTTTATGTTATGCTTAGTTCCCACACTATGTAAGGATGATTATATGAAGTGGTAGGGCTGATTGATTTTTTAAAAAATAAGCCAGGCGTGGTGGTGGACACCTGTAATCCCAGTACTTGGGAGGTTGAGACAGGAGAATCTCAGGTTTCAGGCCAGTCTCAGCAATTTAGCGAGACCTTCAGCAACTTAGTGAGACTCTGTTTCAAAACAAAACAAAACAGAAAACAACACTGGGCTGGGGGTCTAGCTCAGAGGTAGAGCAGCCCTGGGTTCAATCCCTAGTACCAAATAAATAAATAAATAAGTAAATAAATAAATAAATAAATGAATACATAAATAAATTTGTTATTTTAAAACAGTTTGAGATTTACTGAGAATAATTAGATTTACATATAGAGAATTCTTATATTTCTAATCCCAGTTTAGACATAAGTGGAGGCTGCATATAGTAGCTTCCTTCCAAAGATCACAGCATAGGAGAGAGGGAAATGAGCCCCTTTGTAGTGGCAACACCTGATGAACACTACCTGAGCCAGGTGAGCCAAGTCAACATCAACAGTGATATGTCATGTCGATACTCTTATCAGGGATACAGATCAGCATAGGACATGGCCATCTATGATCGAGTGGAACAAGAAGGAAGACCTTATAATTCAATGCCAGAGAAATTTGATACAGCATGGAAACCAGGTCAGGAAAACAACATAAAACAAAGTGCAAACCCAGTCACACTTGAGTCAAGGATTGGGGTGAAATACCCAAGGGAAAGAGGTGAATTTGAAAAGACAAACCAAAACCAACACTTTCAAAGGCCGGAATGTCCACCGCCATGGCCTTCTGAGCAGTGACTTTGCTGTGGGGGTGTGGATGGTGATGTGGACGCCGGGGGTCTTAGAGACACATGACCTAGACCCAGGAAGCCTTCCAGAACTCTCAGATGGGGCTGCCATCCCTCAGGATGGGAAGAGGTAGACCCCTACTGACTGAATGGCTACTAACTCCTGGGTGCAGGAAGACTTTCTTGCTTAGCTTTGAGACTAGTATGCAGGACGCTGCACCTGCTCTAACAGGAGCTTTTCGCCAAGCACTGGACGGCAGGGAGGATGCTACAGTTCTAGAACCCATGTATTTGTTCATTTTTCTCATGGAACCATTAATTCTGGGTCATTATGTAAAATGGACATGTAGCAGAGAATCAATTGGAGAGCCTGCCTTTGAAGGCCAATAATAAGAGTGGATAAAGCCAGGCATGGTGGCGCACGCTTGTAATCCCAGTACTTTGGGAGGCGGAGACCGGAGGATCCAGGTTCGCGGCCAGCTTCAGCTCGCTCATGCACGCGCACACGTGCACGCAAATTCTCTCTCTCTCTCTCTCTCCCTGTCTCTCTCTCTCTCTCTCCTTAGTGAGGCCCTCCACAACTTCGTGAGACCCGGTCTCAAAATAAAGTATAAAAAATAGGGCCGGGGGCGTAGCGCAGAGGTAGAACGCCCATGCGTTCCATCCCCGGTACCGCAAAAAAAAAAAAAAAGAGTGGATAAAATGTCCCTTCCCCCCCTATGACTTTATGAGAGACAAAAGAAGAATCCAGGTGTAGTCAACGTTCCCCTGAATGATTCTGCTAACTGTCCAGTGATTGAATTCAGTAGCTAATTGTCAAGGGCACCCACTATCCTATACTTTTCTTTAGCAGGAAGCTGAGAATTTCTTAGCAGGCAGAGATTAGAGTTATTTTCCTGAGGTGAGCTGCTGGCTGTCTTCTGGATCCCATTTCAATTTGCCCTTGTTGTTACAACTGGGTCCCCAGATTCCATGAACGGAGCCTGAGTGTGATGAAAGATAATTACTCCAATGAGGCCAATTTATTCAATAACCTATTTATAAAGATCCTTGAGAAAAATAACTGGCTGGGCTGGGACTCAACGAGGAAATAGGTCCAAGTTTGTCTCAGTTGGACTTCACAGTCATGCCATATTAATTTTCTTTTAAAACCCTGAAGGAACAAATTTTGCAAAGTGAGAACTCAATCAGAAGCAAGAAAAAAAAAAGGAAGAAGAAAGAAAAAAGAAGACAGGCTTTTACTGATTCTCCATTATGTTTGAAATTCTTTGCACAGGTTTAACTTCGCATTCCAAGTCTTATTTTTTAGCAACGCTGACAGTATGTGAGAAGGAAATGAGAAGACAGATGGATAATCCAAGCGCGGGCTTCAACTGCTCCAGGCTCCCCCTGCCCAATGCTTTAATTAGGCTTCTGCAGGTACCTGAGATGTCAAACCCGGGGAAGTTTCTTTGTGTTTGTTTGCTTAATAGCTTTATCCCAATTTTTGTAATAACATATATCACACGGGCTAATTGGTTGCAACACTTTGTCATTTATAAATAGCTTCCACTATTTAAGGCTGAAAATCTGTAAGCTAAAAAGTAGCACAAGTTTATCAGTGTGAAGGCACATGGAATATGAAAGTTTGCAAATAAGAAAATAAATGTTACCGAGGGCAGGGGTTGTAGCTCAGTGATAGAGCACTTGCTTAGTATGTGTGAGGCTCTGGGTTCAGACTCCAGAACCAAGTAAATAATAAATAAATGAATAGATAAAATATTTCTCAGTAACTAACCTGAAAATAAAGAGGCTATCTTTGAATGGCAGCAAATCAGACCAGTTTGTAAGCCCATAAATACATCTGGAGCATACGAAGAAGAAAGAAGAAGAAAAACAAAAACAAAATGAATTGACTTTAGAAAGCATTTTAGAATCACAAAATCCAATTTACCCAGTCCACTGAGATGGGGAGAGCTGATGTAAATTGAAAATAAACAAAAAAGTGCTAATATTCATTAGGGAATATAATGGGGAAGGAATCCCATGTTTGCAATCCACCAAAACTACAATACACCAAGGCATTAATTTAACCAAAACTCTGTAGGACATATATGAGTAAGTTGTGTAATTTAATGACGTATGAAAAGTTTTAACTACAAAGAGAACTGTATCATATTCTTAGATTGGAATGATAAATAATAGTGGCAATTCATTCCCATTTTAAATATAGTTTTAATATAACTCTAAGTAAAATCCCAACAAAATTCCTCTTAGAGAACAGAGAACAGAAAAGTGTTTTAAAAGTTTAACAAAAATTGTAAGCAGGTGTGGTGGCCCACGCTTGTAATCCCAGTACTTGGGAGGCTGAGACTGGAGGATCCGGGTTCGCGGCCAGCCCCAGCTACTTAGTGAGGCCCTCCGCAACTTAGTGAGACCCTGTTTCAAAATAAAGAATAAAAAATAGGGCTAGGGGTATAGCTTGGAGGTAGAATGACCCTAGGTTCAATCCCCAGTACTGCAAAAAAAAAAAAAGTTTATAATTGGGCAAAGATAACCAAGATAGTTTTGAGTTAGTTTTTTTTTTAAAGAAAACAATAAGATGTATTTCTAATGAAATACAAAATAATGCTAGACAACGAAGTGGAGAATGGGAAATGTACAAGTTAATTCAAGTAAAGGGTTATCTCAAATACAGACGTCTACATTTGAAACAATGTAATACATGATTAATTGGTCACTATTGATTGAAGGGAAAGGAAGGACATTGGACTAACTGACTGGGATAATTAGTTTAATATTGGAGGAGATTGAAATCAAGTTAGAAATCTATCTCATAATATATATTAAATTTTCCTGTGGCAAAATTGACTGCAAAGTACAAAAGAAAAAAAAAGAATAAAAGCAAGCAAACAACAACAATAAAGAAATCAAATAAATACAACTAGGAAAGATCAAATTATCGATACCTAATTCAGAAAACATCCTGGGAAAGATTAATGGTTTTAAAATTTAAAAATATAGTGAAAGTAAAAAATATACTAAGTTAAATCACAAATACAAACCTGGTTAGATATTAATGTACCAGTAATAAATGTAAGAGTAGATAATCACCAAGGAATGTGATTCAGCATTTATTGGAATATAAACTCCATCAAGGCGGAAATGTTTATGTTTCATTTGCTCAATAAATAGGACTAGAATTCACAGATGAAGAAGTATAAATGGCCAATAAATGCATGAAAAGAAGTGCTCATTCTCACTCATCAAACAAATGAAAATTAAATGAAATGCCCCATTTAGATGATCAATATGACAAATAACAAAAACATAAAATCGATTATTTAATAATTACAAGAATGTAATGACTACAACTGACAAACTTTGGATACATACACATGCACACACAGCCCTAAAAATGTGCAGTCAAGTTGATAAATAATTCTCCAACTAAAAGTTTACTTAGATAACAGTTTTCCCCAGATGTTCTTCTTGGCCAACTGGGTTGGTAATTCTGTTTGCCCTTCTTGACAACTCATCTTACCAAACTAAAAATCACATCCTGTCCGCAAATGTGTTCATACACTCCCAGCCCAATTTTATTTTTTTATTTTTAAATAGGGTCTCACTAAGTTGCTGAGGCTGTCCTGGAACCTCCTGTCTCAGCCTCCCAAGTACTGGGATTACAGGCATGTGCCACCATGTCTGGCTTAATAAAATTGTTCTTGATCTAGAGCAAAGAAGAAAGACCTGGCTAAGCACTGTCTATTCATCAAATTTTTAAATTATTGTAGGCAAAATAAATGAGATTTTACGACTTGAAATAAAATAATTATTTTATGAGTCAACATGTTGCCTTTTGCAGTGATAATTTGTATTTAAAAGACATACTTATCAATGGGAGATTTGGTTTCTTAAATTAATTAATAAATTGAGATTTCCATGTTTCAACATGAAAATGCTTTAATATAATGAGAAAAGGTCCAATTCTAACTGTCATATCTAATGAAGAAAAGACTGAGGTTATATAAAATGTCAATGATCCCATGACCTTTAATGTCGCATATGAATAGCGATTTATAGAAGTTCTGAAAATAATGGTGAAAGAAAATTAAATCTTCAAAGGCAAACTTAATAGAGGCAAGAACACAAAAAAATGTTATTCATCAACAAATACCCACCTATTCACAATACAAATGAATACATTACCTGAGTTCTGTATCAATAAACATAATAGTACTCAATTAATATAAGCAGAACTCTTGTCCTAAAATTGAATTATAAATAGTTTTCTAGTGATAATTCTAGGATCTGAAAGGTGAAGGAACGAAGTCCAAGAACTATTTTTTAAATACTTCTATGGGTGCATTATAGTCTTATAGTCTCACATCATAATGTAGTAACTAGTGATAGTGACATGCATGCACACAGCACTTGGTGAGTTTTTCCCCTGTTCCCACCCCACTCCCCCCTTCCCACACATGGTATTGAGACTGGCATTGGTGTTCTCATGTATGTGCATAATGTCTATGGAAGTATTTCCTTCATTAATTCTCCCTCTCCCCCACCTTCCCCTAGACCACCTCCCTGGTTCAACTGAAGTTTCTCCTCCATTATCTAAAGTTCCTCTTGTATCTCGATTACTCCCTAGCTTCTGCGTATGAGAGAAAACATATGACCCTTCACTTTCTGTAACTGGCTAATCTCACTTAACATAATGTTCCCCAGGTCCATCCATTTTCCTGCAAGTGACATAATTGTGTTCTTTGTTATTTTTTAGTAGAATTCTTTAGTAGAATTTGTGCATATCTCATAATTTTTTAATCCATTCATCTGTGGATGGACACTTAGGTTGGTTCCATAATTTGCCTATTGGGAATTGTGCTGCTATAAACATGGATATGCATGTATTACTATAATAATCTGATTTCAGTCCCTTTGGAAAGATACCCAGGAGTGGTCTAGCTGGATCATATGGTGGATCCATTCTCAGTTTTCTGAAATCTCCACACTAATCTCCATAAGGTCTCACTAATTTGCAATCCCATCAACAGTGAAGAAGAGTTCTTATTTCCCCACAACCTCGCCAGCATTTATTGTTGTTTGACTTCTTGATGATTGGCATTCTAATTGGGGTTAGATGAAATCTCAATGTAGTTTTGATTTGCAACTCCCTGATTGCTAATGATGTTGAACATTTTTTCAGAATAAATGGGATGGCATTAAACTAAAAAGCTTCTGTTCATCAAAGGAAACCATCAAGAGTATAAAGACTGAGCCTACACAATGGGAGATCTTTGACAGATACTCCTCTGATAGAGGACTAATACCTAGAATATACTAAGTACTTAAAAGACTTAACACTTAAAAAAAAACAAATAACCCAAACAAGAAATGGGAAATTGAACTAAATAGACACTTCATAAAAGAGAAATACAAATGGCCAAGAACTATGTTTAAGAGCTTAATCAGGAAAAAAGGAAAACCATAATTAATATTTTCAATTGGATTTAAAAAGTTATCACAAATTAATTGTTTGACTATCTTACTCAAAATTATCAAACATTTTGAAGGAGATGGTGTATTAGTATTAGATGTTAAAAACATCATATAATAAAATCATTTGTTCTCTTTATGACAGAATAACGACCAAACATTTAGGTTGTAGCTTTGTGTATATGTGAATATGTGTCTATGTGAATGTGTAGGAAATGACAAGATCATATTTTCTCTTCTTTTTTTTTCACAGTATTGGGGAGTGAACTCTGGGGCATTCTACTTCCAAGCTATACCCCGAGTCCTATTTTTTTTCCTTATTTTGAAACAGGGTCTCATTAAGTTGCAGAGGGCTCACTAAGTAGCTGAGGCTGGCCTTGAACCTACGATCTTCCTATCTTAGCCTCCCAAGTACTGGGATTATAAGAGTGTGCCACCATTCCCAGACTGTTTTTGTGGTACTGGGGACTGAACCACTGCATCAAGAGGCATCCTACCTCTGAGCTACACTCCCAGCCCTACTGTATTTCTTATTTTGAAACAGGGTCTCACTAAGTTGTGGTGGGCCTTGCTAAGTTTCTGAGGCTGACCAAGAAACTGTGATCCTCCTATTTCAGACTCCCAAGTCCTTGGATTACAAGCATGCACCACCACGCCTGGCTCAAGATCATATTTTCAATCAACTTTATTGAGATATAATTTACATACAAATAAATTTAACAATTTTAAGTGTTCAACAGGTTTTAAAATGTACACATCCATGGTTATACCTAAACTTCTATTATCTGTCTATAATAAACTGTATATATTATAGTTTTCATTTGCCTATAAATTTTCATACCTCTATCTATGTAATAAACTATACATGTGTATATTTTATGTATACAGCTCCATGAGTTTAAAGCCATATATAAATTCATGTAATCATCACTAAATCATGATAGTGAAAAGTTCCATACCCTGAAAAATAATCCTTCCCTGTTGTCCTTTGTCTCCTTTTTTGATCCAATGTCACGGTTAACCCACCCAATCTATCAATCTATAGTTCATCTTATGTCATTTTAATAGTTGTGGGCACCGTTCCCAGTCCCAAGGGGTAGAATTTGCAAATTTTCTTTCTCCATTTATGTGAAACTATTCCTTCTAAAAGAGAAAAATGTCAGTTCCTAAACTATATTATAATTGCCTGCAAAAGATTGCACAGTATCCTGCAGACAACTAATTCTGTTCTTGACCATAAGAAGCAAAGACTTTTGGAAAATAGTTCTATACTGGACAAGAGGGTACACAATCTATAGCATCAGATTTTAGAAACCATGATACTAGATGAAGAGATAAATAATCAGACCTTGAACTTTAGTCAGCATTTTATCCAAGGGCTTCAAAGAACCTTACCAATAGAAACTATTGATCGTTAGGAAAAGCAAGATATAAATAGAAGCTGATGCATTCTGAAAGTCACTGAATGCACCAGGACCATTCACACAGAAGCTTTTGAAATAATCCATTCAAACTTGTCTTAGCAGATTTAGATTTTTCTGAATTAACTAGTCTTCTAGGAGTGTTTTTGTTTTTTGTTTTTCTGTGGTACTAGGGATTGAACTCAGGGGTATTCTATCTCTGAGCTACACCCCTGCCCTATTTTATTCTTTGTTTTGAAACAGGGTCTTACTAAGTTGCTGAGAGTCTCATCACATTGCTGAGGCTGTCCTCAAGCATGCCATCTTCCTGACTTAGCTTCCCAAGAACTGTGCACCACCACACCTGGCTAGGAGCTTGTTCTTTGCTTGTTTGTTTCTGGGCAGAAGGAAAAAAAATCAAATGAGTTCCACATCAAGATGACCTCTAAAATGCGAACGAGTATATGATGGAATTCTGGTTCTCCTTCATGGAGATGTGAAGTCTCCGGCTCAGTGATATGAGATGGACACGGAGCGTCTGTGGGTGTCTGCGTTGCATTTTTGGTTCATTATACTCACGGGAGGACATTCCTCTAACAGCTCTTTACAATCTGACTGGTTCTTCTATTTGTACAAACTGTCCTATGAGTTTTTGTCTTAAACAGTTTTTCTTAGGGTTCATTAAGTGGTATAATGAAATCTTACTATAGGCATATATGCCCTGAGCTCAAGTTTAGCTCATATTAAAAATGACAGAATGCAGGAAATAGTGTCCTATTGCAATAGCTCATTTATTTTCCTTCTACTATCATGCCCTTTGACATCACCAGCAAACAGAATGCCATATAAACACAGAACTAGCTATTTCACTGCTGGGCCTTTCCTTAGTATGACTTGGCCACAGACCCTTCTGTGATTCAGAGATTTTTAGCAAGTGCTGTGGAGTGACCAGCGAAGCCACCTTTTTCTGAGTGCACGGTTAACATACCATCCCTTTTCTACCACCAGATCTTCTCTGTTGCCTTCAGAGAAAGTGTAAAGACACCTTGCACATTCATTGATACCTGGTTGGGAGATTCAGCAAGGAGATAGAATTCCGGATTTATTTTTACACAAGATAGATGGATATAAGCATATGGTAGAGATGCTACATATGCTATTTTCTAACATCCAGATAGATAGTGTTTACTTGGCTATTACTGCCCTATTATTATTCCATGAATATATCCCATTTATCAGCTACTAATGTGATGCCTGGTATTTCAGAGAGGGTAAACCTTGAAGGTATGTGACAAATACTAGCCTGATTCTCCATTCAATCTATCCAAGTATTCAATAGCTCTTGATAGACATATGCTTCAAAATTGGTATTATTGTTATCATTACTCCTCGTGTTACTATTAGAGCTTGCTGTTATTGTTTCACAGTAATTGTCTCTGGAAGTTAATTTCACTTTTCATCACAACTTGGCCCCCTGGAAATTATTAACTTGACAGAGATGGGAAGAGAAAAAAAATATCCAGGAAACATCTGGCAAATTGTGAAGCGATGTTGAATATTTTCTTCCCCATAGAATTTACTTTTTAAATCTCTTTCTCTCCCTCTCTCCTACATAAACGCACCCTGATTTACTTTGAACACATAAACTACAGTGTATTTTTCTATTACTTCCATTTTGGCAACATCCAGCTGTCAAGTTTGTAGGATTATTTTAAGTCCATAGACCTCCAAAGTCTTCATGATAAGAGATTGTATCCAATTAGTCCTACTCATTCCTAAATTTGAGAGTTTTATTTTTCCAATCCTGTTCAGTTTTTCCTAAGTATGTAATGAATGATATTATCTAACACAATTTATGTTCCATAGAAATTTCCTTGCATAAGAGTTCTACTTGGGAGCTCATTATTGATTTTATCCACCTATCTAAAAAGATCTACAAGGTGTTATGTTGGGAGGCTGAAAGGTCAAAAAAGTGTGTTAAAACCGATGTGGTTTCTGCTCCAATACTTCACCAGAGATGCTGTCCATGTTTCACCAGTGATCTTAATGGAAACAATTATTTACTTGTTATTTATTTATTATTTATTTTTGTGGTACTGGGGATTGAACCCAAGGGAATTCTGCCTCTAAGATATATCCCAGCCCTATTTTATTTTTTTTATTTTGAAACAGGGTCTCATTAAGTTGCTGAGGGCCTTGCTAAGTTTCTGAGGCTGGCCTCCAACCTGCAATCCTCCTGTCTCAGACTCACAAGTACCAGGATTACAGAGGTGAGCCAACATGCCTGGGAATGCAAACCATTTATATGCACCTTTTCAGTCCTTATCTCATCCTTCTCTTCCCCCTTCCATGAAGCTCTCTGCCTGTGACTTCCTTGTGCTTTTCTCAGGTGACTTGGCTAGTCACCACGTTCCTTCTGGTCCTTCCTTCCTTCCTTCTTTCATTTTGTGGTACTGGGGATTGAACTCAGGGGCATTCTACCTCTAAGTTACACCCCGCCCTATTTTTTATTTCATAAAAAATAAGCTAAGAGAGCCTCCCTATGTTGCTGAGGCTGGCCACGAACCTATGATCCTCCTGTCTCAGCCTCCCAAGTACTGGGATTACAGGTGTGCACTACCACACCTGGCTTCTTTAATGTTTATACTGCTTTGTCTCTATACTTTGGTTTCTATTTTCTTACCCTAAGATACTCAGCCAACCTGACTCAATTACCATCTCTATACCAATCTGTCTCCAATCTCTCTTTGGATGTTAGAGATTATGATATAGATGTTATAGATTAAAGAAAGTATTTTCTCAGAGGCTAGGAAGAAATTTGCTAGAGAGAAATGTGGAGTTGAATTCTCTTGGGTGACACTTCTTGGTTGAGGTGTCTGACAGTGTTGATTTGGACTCAGCAGTGATCATAATGATTATATACTAAATTTAGGCCTAAAAATAACTAGAGCTTAATCCCTGGTTTCACCCCTTTAGAGTTACATTTTGAAAAATGTAACTTCTTTAAATTTTTATTTCCTCATCTAAAAATGGGATCAATAACAGTAAATACCTTTTTGTGTGTGTGTGTGTGGCACTGGGGATTGAACCCATGGGCATTCTATTGCTAAGCTACACCCTCAGCCCTATTTTATTTTTATTTGGAAACATGGTCTTGCTAGACTGATGAGAGTCTCACTACTTGCTGAGACTGTCTTCAAACCTGTGTTCCTCCTGTCTCAGCCTCCCAAGTACTGGGATTACAAGCATGAGCCACCATGCCCAGCTAGTTAATACTTATTCTAAATACGACACAATATAATGCATGGAAAGTGCTTAGGACAATGCATGGCCTAACTTTGGTAGTAAATTTTTTTCATCATAAATTCCTTACAAATTTGCTCACATGAAAAGCCATTACAGTGGAAGAGAGATGCTGTGAGGGGGTCAGGAGACAAAGAGGACACCTCCATTCCCCTGGGAGCCCTGGCAGCCCTTTTCAGGAGGGCCTTTGGCACAGCACAGGAAGTGTTAAGGTGGAGCAGGCAGTGGAGACTATTAGCATTGAATGAAGAACAGCCGTATAGTGAGAGAAAGACCAGTGAGGCGAGGTTTTGTCCTTGGAGCACCACCATGAAGCACACCTTGGTTTTTCTCAATGGTGATGATATTGACTCTGAGCACTTGACACAGAGACTGCCAAGTTTCTCTACTGTGGCGTGACTGTTTTTCCATTTGTAATTAATACATAGTTTGAGGATAGGCACTCAGATTATGAAAATATCCTATTCCTCCTGCTATCTTTACCCACGGAATTATTGCATGCACTAAATTTGGGGGTTGGATTGCCTATTTTGACCTTTTCTTAAGGTACAACTTATCCAGAGAAAATACACCACTCAAAGAATGTTCAGAGAGAACACACCCGTGTCATGGCATCTGACACAAAAAATAGGATGCAACCAGCATCCCCAAAGCCTGCTGGGGTCCCTCGGTACCTGCCATCTCTTTGTCTACCATCACTTTGCTTCCATCTAACCCTACTGTGGTGGCTTTGCAGTGTGTTCTCAGGTTGCTGAACGACACTTCCCAGAATTCCTTTCTCTAAGTTTTCAGTTAGAATGGAGCATTAAAAAGGACCTGGTGGGAGAGTAGGAGCGCAGAAGAGAAGAAGAGCCCTGTTATAGCTCGCAGGTGTCCGTGCTAGTTGCCTGGCTCCTGGCCTTGCTGGGAGGCTGGTCCTGAAACTTCTGCAGCTTACCTGAGGTCCTCCTGCACTGTCTCTAACACCTGGGCGCAGGTGTGTGTGCGTAGCTCTGTGAAGAAGGGCCTGGATCCTGCAGGGCACCCACACCACCAGCAGCAGAAACAACAGCTGAAAGCTCCATCTTCCTAGCCTTCAGTTCATACTTCCAACTCCCTGTTCTCCCCAACTTTGTATCCAGTTCATTTTTATTTTTATTTATTTATTTTTTGCAGTACTGGGAATTAAACCCAGGGGCATTCTACCTCCAAGCTACAACCCCAACCCTATTTTTTATTCTTTATTTTGAAACAGGGTCTCACTTAAGTCACGGAGGGCCTCACTAAGTAGCTGAGGCTGGCCGCGAACCCGGATCCTCAGGTCTCAGCCTCCCAAGTACTGGGATTACAAGTGTGCGCCACCACGCCTGGCTTCCACTTCATTTTTCAATGGCTTGCCCTGCAGGCTTCAAGCTTCACCTGTTTTACGGAGACTGCTGAACCAGCTCAGGCAATTGGGTAAATTCACCTCCCCATAAGAGATCCCTTTTATGTACATATATAGGGTATATATATACCCTATATATATACTTCTCTGGATGGAATTTGGAATCACTCGGGTGAAGTTCACATTTCCTCTCATTCTGTAAGTTCTCTGACATCAGGTATCATTCATTTTCTCACCTATTTAAAATCATGTCTCCAGCACCCAGCAGAGCAGTGGGTCACAGATACCTTCTTGCTGACTGAATTCATACATAACTACACTTACATATAATGGATGGAACAAGAGGCCATACTGAAAAAAAAAAATCCAGTTGCTTTAGGCAGTCTTTGAAACTGAGGGAAAAAAAAACATCAACATCAAGAGGGATTGCTAAAAAATTCAGTTCAGGAAGACTTCGACTTGTTTAATGTAAATGAGGCTAGCTACCAGCCATCAGGGGTCAGAAGAGGATAGAAGTATCTGAGAGCTTCCAACAGAGAGGTGCCTCTGCCCACAGCACCTCAGCCTGAAGGAATGGGACTGTCACAAATCTGATACTATCACTATCTGATATGCTACATATTTTATGTACATATTTATTTCTCTCTTTCTAGTGAATTGTAAGCTTTTTTTTGCAGAAAGCTTTCAAAAATTGTGTTGAATGAATGAGTGAATCCTACTATGGAAATATCAATAGATACTAATTATAAATTTAACATGTAGGAAAGCACAAAAGTCTTTTATAAGAAGAAATTGGAGCTAAATTTGAGGACTTATCAAACCAGACTAGAGAGAGGAATATACCAACATTGCTGCTTATAACTGATCAAATGTATTAATGACCTGATTAATTTCTTAATAGAGTATCTTTAGAACAAAAACACACCATCGACATGTGGAGATGCAATAGATGAACTATTAGAAGAAATGTAATTTTATGAGCTTGTTTCTCACAGGCTGGTGGGGAAGACAAAATCAGAAATTTAAAAGTTGGGAATCAGCCATCTCATTGTAAATTGAAGCAGAGATCTGGCACAAAAAAGATTATATGGATTAGTTCATTTTTACTAAATTGTACTGCTTTGGCGACTTGAGTGGCCTCTTCTAAACCCTTACTTATGGCGGCCTGCCCTGTCTTATTATTATTCTTTCTTTAATCAGAATTCTCTTTCCCTTTCTCTATCCATTTCTCCATCTACTTCTTTCTTCTTTCAATATGTATAAGTCTAAAAATGACGGATTCTGCCGGGCGTGGTGGCACACGCTTGTAATCCCAGTACTTTGGGAGGTGGAGACCGGAGGATCCAGGTTCGCGGCCAGCCTCAGCTCTCTCTGTCTCTCTCTCTCTCTCTCTGTCTCTCTCTTTCTCTCTCTCTCTCTCTTTCTCTCTCTCTCTCTCTCTCTCTCTCTCCCCTTAGTGAGGCCCTCTGCAACTTCGTGAGACCCGGTTTCAAAATAAAGTATAAAAAATAGGGCCGGGGGCGTAGCACGGAGGTAGAACGCCCCTGTGTTCAATCCCCGGTACCGCAAAAAAAAAATAAATAAATAAAAATAAAAATGACGGATTCACATTAGCCCTTACACATTGAAGTAGGCCATTCTTTTGGTTGGGTGAGAGCTAAATAACTATATGTAAATATCACTTCATAGACTTTTAAAATTGTACCTTCTATTAGCATTGATTTAACATGATGAAGGAAAGGGTAAGAAAGTAAGAGGTGATCCATACATTAAGAAGACATAAGAGGGGTTGACAGTAAAATATTTTGGGGTTGAGCTGTGTGCATGTGTATGTTAATATCAAATTGATATTCATTGTGATGTGAGACTACAATGTACCAATAAAACATGTTAAAAAAGAGAAAAAACATTTTGGGGTTAAATGAGAACATAATAAGAGATAATGGGTTGTCAATAATATAATCAACATAAGACTATTTTGTCTACGGGCCTATAAGCTAAATATGTACAAAAAATACAATGAAAGACTAAGCATAAATTCTCCTTGAAGTTGGCAATTTTGAAGGGCTGTTTTTATTGCACAGGTCTTGTAACTTCTATGAAACAATCTTGTGATAATTGAAGGAAAAGCAAAAAGAAAACAAATGCAACTCAAGTGTAATGTGTAATAAAGCAGCAGATGCTATGTTGGCAGCTCAGATAGGAGGAGTTATTATCTGGAAAAACTTAAAAGATACAGTAGTAATAGGATTTTTTTTTTTGTTTTTGGTTGTTGTTTTGCTGGTAGTTGTATTGGATAAAATGTAAGCTTTTATATGATGACAGGAAGCACTTTATACTGCAGAATTGTGATCAGGCACAATTCACATATAGATTTTTCTAAGTGTTTAAAACAAAGAATCAATTGCTTTTAGTGGACTAACAGAACATTTTTACATTTTTGTAGCAGCTGTATTGAGATATATTTCACACGCCACACAGTTCACTTGTTTGAATGTATAATTTAATGGTTTTTACTATATTCATAGACATGCACCAACATCAATATAGACAATGTTAGAAGATTCATATGACCCCCAAAATATATCCTGTCCCTTTTAGCTATCAACTCTCTATTCCCCAGCCCTTGATCACTAACATACTCCCTGTCTTTATATATTTGTCTAGTCTGAACATTTCATATTAATATAATTGTATAATGTATGATCTTTGTGCTAATTTTTTTTACTTAGCAAAATGTTTCCAGAATTTTCCCATGTTATGGCATGTATCAGTACTTAATCTTGTTTCATGTTTGAAAAATATTACATCTTATGATATACTGAACCATAGTTTGTTTATCCATTTATCCATGGATGGACATTTGAGTTGTTCCCACATTTGGCTGTTATGAATAATGCTGCAGTATACACTCATGTGCAAGTCTTTGTGTGGATTTCATTTCTCTGGCATACACACCTAGGAATGGAATTATTATGACCTATGGTAACTTCATGTTTAACATGTGAGAAATTGCCAGACTGATTTTCAAAGTGGCTGTGTGATCTTAAATTTCTCCCATCAGTATAGAGATGGGTGCGTTTTTCCATATTCTTACCAACACTTGTTATTATCTGACGTTTTGATTCTAGCCATCCTGGTGGGTGTGTAGTGATGTCTCCCTGTGGTTTTATTTACATTTCCCTGATGACTAACGATGCCAATTATATCCCACTTAGTTAGATCCCTACCCTTATGCCCATACCATACAATCTTGGTTACTTTTGCTTTTCAGTACATTTTGAAAGCAGGAATTGTGAGTCTCCAACTTTTTGTTTTCAAGATTGTCTTGGCTATTCTTAATCCCTTGCAATTCCCCTTGAATTTTAGAATCAGCTTGTCATTGTGATTCTGTGGTGGTTATATTAAATCTAAAGATTATCTTGGTTAATGTTACCGTCTTAGCTATGTCTTCTGTTTCATGAACATGGTATGTTTTTCCATTTGTGATATACTTTAATTTCTTTTAACATTATTCTGCAGCTTTCAGATTATACATTTTGCACTCCTGTTAAATTTATTCCTAAATATTTTATCATTTTTCATATTGTTCAGTGCAAATGAATAAAAATATAACTGATTTTTGCATTTTGATCTTGTAATGTGAAAGTTTGCCACGCTAGTACATTGGTTCTTCATTAATGGATTCCTCAGGATTTTCTACTTACAAGATCATGACATCTGCTAATAGAAATGATTTTACTTCTTCCTTTCCAATCCAGATGCATTTTATTCGTTTTTCTTTCCTAATTGCCCTGACTAGGACCTCAAGGACAATGTTGAATAGAAGTGATAAGAATGGACATTCTTGTCTTGTTCCTGATCTTCGAGGGAAGACATCTAGACTTTTACCATTAAATATGATGTTAGCTGAGGTGGGGCGGTGGTGGCCTTCTTTCATTATATTGTGAAAAAAATCTATTTTCTCATCTAGAGATCTCAGTAAATCATTAGGTGCTGATAAATGCCATTGGGTCCTTAATTAATAAGCTAATTAATTAATTTACACTAACTTCATAATACATTATTTACTTAGAAAACACCAAAATAATGAAAAAGAAAAACCACACAAAGAGTAATACCTTAAGAGATTCTCAATGTTTTTTTCTATTAGATCTTTTTCCTCTTTACTTTTCCTATTAAAAGACTAGAAATGCAAAGCATTGGTGAGGAATCAGAACAGCTTGGGGAGCTTAAAGTGATACAAACCGAATAGAATACTGTTTGGCACTTTATTATAAAGTTAACAAACACTAACCATATTTCCCAGGATGTCCACTCCTATTTATTTGCTCAAGATAAATAAAAGGTGCATCCACATAAGCATGAAAGCAACCCTTAATAGATACACTTATAACAGTCAAAAGTTGGAAAGGACTGCAGTGCCTATCAATTAGAGAAATGTAGAAACAAATCCAATGATATTCATGTAATAGAATAAAAATTGTAAACACAGCCTCAGATTGATAGGCACTAAGAGTGAGAAAAAACTGAAGAAGTTTTCATGTGAATATCAAGGGGAAGAACTTTGCAGGCAAAGGGAAGAACCACTGCACAGACTAATGGGCCCAAGATATTTGGGGTGGATGGAGGAGTCTCTCTGACCAGAGAGACTCTACTGAAGGAAAGCAGCACAGTAGAGGGTTCTGGTTTGTAGGATGCCAGAGGACCTGGTGAGGGCTTGGGTTTTACAGTGAAAGCAGTGAGTCTTGTAAGTTTTGAGAGGGAGTGAAAGGCTCAAGCTAGCTGAGGTGTTGAGAAGGTATATGCGAGGTGGGGCAGAGATCCAGGTAAGTGGCTATGGCAGTTATCTGGGCAAGGAGGAAAGGTGGTTGAGACCAAGCTGGGAGCCATAGGAGAGCTGGGAAATCTGAGGACTTTGTGAATACTTCAGATGAAGGTAGACCAGTCTCCTGTCCTAGGGAAAAGAGATGCTGAATGTGAGAGAAAAAGAGTAGAAAATTACCTAAGATTTTTCTTCACATTTTGCCATCAACAGACTTGAAAGAATGAATTCACAGAGAGCAAATTTTAGGATAGCATTAGAAGATCTACTTCAGACAGGCTTAGATTGAGTTGTCTATTAGAAAGAAACCCAAGCAAGTATATTGAGTAGGCATTGCATTTATGGTTGTAGAGTTCAGGGGAGAGGTTTCAGTGGGTGGGATTGTTGGTGTAGACACTTTTAAACCATAAAGCTATTTTACTGTTTTGTTAAATACGCATAGTAAATTTATCATGTTTTTTCATTTCTTTTTTTTCTAACATTACACTTTGGAACCTCTCCAGTCTCCATGCCACTCCATAGAAATATATACAGTATTTAGTAATTTATCAGCAAGTGCATCTGTTGACATCCCAGCTGTTCCTCATGGTATCTTCCTCTCTCTCAAAATCAGAAACCAAGGATAAAATGACACCTGACAACCTTGCCAGTTCAGCACATCTGGAGACACTGAATGTCTGAGTCAGGGAATGTGCACCAAACTGACAGGGTGAGAAAGTGCTTGGGAAAGCAAATCATCACAACTTGCAATTTTTAAACGTTCTAAAATAATTAGAAAAAATGGATTTAAATGCATTATATTTTTAGAAGATTAAAAAAACATTCCTTATAACTATGAACTTTTTAAGACAATTCAACCATCTTGTGCTTTGGAGAATATGAGAGAAGGAAAGAGTCAAGAATGACCTAAGATTTTCTAATGTTAGCACTTTAGGAACATTACACATAGCTGGTTGCATGCCTATCATCGCAGTACTTGGGAGACCGAGACGAAAGGATTGCAGGTTTGAGGCCAGCCTCAAAAACTTAGTGAGACCCTCAGCAAATTGGCGAGAGATCCTGTTTCAAAGTAAAAAGGGCTGGGGGTGTAGCTCAGAGGTAGAATGCCCCTGGGCTCAATCCCCAGTACCACAAAGAAATATAGAAATAAAAAGCAGCACACACACTAAAACACATACAACATGTGTACATAGAGTAGTATCTTTGCCAATTCAAATCTGAAGCAGTACTTATAATGATAGCTCAGTGTAGTTAACTGTCTCACATAAATAAATCTTTTTATCACACTCTAGATGTGAACTATAATGTATTCATGTGTAAGTTTCTCATTAATGGTACTATTTGAAGCTTATAGGTGCAGATTTGATGGCAAAAGGTAAATAAAGTCTTAGCAATGCCCTGTTCTCAGCTTTCTCACCTCACTTGTTTGGAAATGGAAGGAACTGCCTATAGTAAGATGATGTGAGATTTCTTTGTTGTTCACTTATATCCTGCTGGACTTTTTCTCATGTTCAAAAACACACTGTAGTTAGTAATCAATAGTTGTTTAGGCAACAATTTATTTGTTCTTTTGTACCCTACATGCTTGAAATAACATTCTCAACTTCTTTCTAATCAACTAAAGGTGGTTATAGGCCCTTGTTACATGATTGTGATGAAAAAATTAAACCATTTTTATAAAGGTGGGATACTAAGCCTTCCTCAGCAAAACCATGTATGGATATCTACCAAAGTCTGGTACCATCTTCTCAACATGTAACTTAGAGGTCCCCTCCTTTTTGGTAGTACTGGGGATTGGACCAGGGGGGTTCTATGTCTCAGCTACATGCCTAGCCCTATTTTTTTTTTTTTTTTGTGGTACCGGGGATTGAACGCAGGGGCGTTCTACCTCCGCGCTATGCCCCTGGCCCTATTTTTTATACTTTATTTTGAAACCGGGTCTCATGAAGTTGCGGAGGACCTCACTAAGTAGAGAGAGAGAGAGAGAGAGAGAGAGAGGGAGAGAGAGAGAAAGAGAGCTGAGGCTGGCCGCGAACTGGGATCCTCCGGTCTCCGCCTCCC
>PVJS01008975.1:0-41153 GCA_004027185.1 Glis glis
AAAAAAAAAAAAAAAAAAGAATAGACCTAATCTCATAGGGTTCTTGAGAAAATTTTAATATTTATATACATATATATGCTATATCCATAGATATACAGATATAAGCACACAGCTTTTAGAGAAACAATAAATATTAGATAATCATACTATATGCATCTTCTCTTCAGATATTGTTTACCTCTACAAGTTTTCAAAGCAAGTTTTTGTTTGTTGTACAAATTTTTTATGAAAATATAAATATGTATATTATACATACATTTACACACATTAATATATGCTATATGTATGTATAATATGTGTATGTGTAGGATACATACATTCAGCAATGTATATACACACTTTCCGAGAGAACAAATAGGAAACCATTAAGTGTCTTTACCTTTAGGTATGGAACTTTTGTTACTTCAATATTTTAATCATGTAAGTCCATCATTTTCAATTTTTAAATCAAGAGTTTTCTGAGTTTGGAATTTGGGCCAATTGTTTAGATTTTTTGGTGCTAATCATAACTAAAATATTAATAAATATATAGTTTAAGGTATAGGTAAAAGGATAGCCCTGCTCTGTATTGTAAGACTACATCTCACCCATGATGCTTAGTTACAGAGTATCGTATTACTTCGGATATTGACCAATCAAAGCACCTTCAAAGAAAAATACCACGTTCTCCAGTGGTCTGAAAAATCACTTGTATGTGGGTGACAGCTAAAGAACTAAGCTCTGAGAAAGAAAATGTTGGAAAGGAGGAAGGAGTGCTGGGTGTTATCAAATCCTAGACTACTGTCCTGATGTGGAACATGAAATAAGCCTGCTCTGCCTAGCTCATGGGACCCATCCATCTAGTAAAAGGACTCACTCAGAGTTTATATAAGGAGTGATGTGGTCATTAATTCATTCATATATTCAGTTAGTCAGCAGATGCTCAGGGGCCTGTCATAAGCACTGTATTTGAATACAAGGACACTTTGGAGAACAAGGCTGAAAAAGTAATTCCGATGCCCTTGCAGAGATCATCCTCGATCCAGACAGAATAAGCATCTTTCCCGTCACAGAGGAAATGATGCATCCCTGTCCTAAGATAAAAGAAGTTAAAAGAGGGAGATTAAGCCCTCATAATTGTTGTTAGACTTGCAAAAAATGTAACTGTAGATTCACAAGTAGTTGTACTACACAGTACAAAGAGATTTCATGCACCCATTACCATGTGTCCCCAGTGGCAATGTCTTAAAAATCTGTAATACAATAGAACAACCATCATAACCAGAATTTCCAGGGTTCGGTAAAATTCCAAGTTCAGAAGGATCGGTTCTGTGTCACATGAGTGAGTGTGGTGTGTGTGTGTGTGTGTGTGTGTGTGTGTGTGTGTGTGTGTGTCTGTGTGTGTCTGTGTGTGTGTGTGTGTGTGTTTTACTGGGGATTGAGCCCAGAGGTGCTCTACTTGTGAGCTACACCATCATCCCTATTTTATTTTTTTACTTTGAAACAGGGTCTCACCAAGTTGTGAGGGGCCTCACTAAGCTGCTGAGGCTGGCCTCCAACCTATGATCTTCCTGTCTCAGCCTCCCAAGTACTAGTATTACAAGCATGAGCCACCTGTGCCCGGCTAGCCACATCCCCCTTTTATAACCATCCCCACTTTCCTCCTACCCCCACAACCTCCTTAACCACTAATCTATTTCTATAACTTTTGTCATTCCAAAAATGTAATAGAAATGGAATAATACAACATATAATTGTTCTTCACCCAATAATGTCTTGATTTACCCTTCGTTTCTGAACTATATTTCTGCTCAATGTAGAATTCAGATAGAGTTCTGGTTTGACAAGTGACTTCCTTTTTTAAATTTTATTTTAAAATATTGAATTGGCAAACTTGTATATGTTCAGGTTTTATGCTGTGGCGATTTGATATAGTTATACATTGCTTAATGTTTACCACAATCAAATTAATTGACAGCTCCATCAACACCCATTTTACTATTTGTGTATATTCATGTGTGTATATGTACATATATGCAATATATATCATATATGTAATATATAATATATATTAATAACATATAATATATATATTCCTTATAGCTTCACTTGTTTGTTTGTTTTTTTTGCGGTACCGGGGATTGAACCCAGGGGTGTTCTACCTCCACGCTACACCCCCGGCCCTATTTTTTTATACTTTATTTTGAAACCAGGTCTCCCAAAGTTGCGGAGGGCCTCACTAGGTAGAGAGAGGGAGAGAGATAGGGAGAGAGAAAGGGAGGGAGAGAGAGAGAGAGAGAGAACTGAGGCTGGCTGCGAACCCGGATCCTCCAGTCCTGCCTCCCGAAGTACTGGGATTACAAGCGTATGCCACCACGCCCGGCTAGCTTCCCTTGTTTCTGATGAGAACACCACTGTGATTCCAGTTGTTTTTACCCTGTTGTCAAGGTGACAGCCTCCCCCTCAGGTGGACAAAGGAGGCATGGCTTCTACTGCCAGCTGGTGGTAGAAGTCCAGACCCCTCTCAGCCTCCACTGATGCCCTAGGGGTAGACAGGGTCCTCGTTACTTCTGCAGAGTGGTGGATGTGGGGCTTTTCTCACCCTGCCCTGGAAAGACAAGAATATCTCTGTACAAGGCTCCTCCTGAGACCACAGGCGCATGGTCTCATTACTGCTGTGCGCAGATGAAAAGTTGTGAAAGTTTTGCTCCTCCATGTAGCCTCCTCCGACCTCTGTCCAACTTTCCTCATTACTGCTGAGTGGGGGTGAAAGTCTAGGCTCCCCAGAGGGAGGGGTGGGTGGCCCCACCTAATGGAGGGCAGGACATCCCATCCCCCTCCTCTGCCCACTAGATATACCCATTTACAGGCAGCGAGGATGAGTGGGGACGTGTAGGCTCCTCACCTGGGCTTTGCTGGCATGCGCGGGGGAGAGCCATGATTTTCCTGTGGCGTTCAACTAGAGTGGAGTGGTATTGTTAAAGCTTTATGAGCATTCTTTCCCCCCAGGACTCCCCTTGCCTGGCCCCAAGGCTGGAGAAAGGAGGCTACCCAAGGGGGAACTGTGGTCCCACTCACTGGCCTTTCTGGATTGCTGGCTTCTTTAGCTCCAGTCTAAGATACAGCCAGGGACAATGAGAAACCCAGAGAAGCCACCATTATGTTGGTCCTCAGTCCCAAGGTGTCTGACTGGCCTGCCTCCTCGCTCCACCTTTCAGAGTCTTAAGTTTGTTCCCCGTAGAATGTCCTGGGTTTTGTTTGCACTAAGAGGGAGGAATAAGAAAAGCACTTCTCCCTCTCCCTGAAATAGAAGTCAAAGTTTTTTTTGTTTTGTTTTTTTGCGGTACCAGGGATTGAACCCAGGGGCGTTCTACCTCCGGACTACACCCCCAGCCCTATTTTTTATACTTTATTTTGAAACCGGGTCTCACAAAGTTGTGGAGGGCCTCACTAAGTAGAGAGAGAGAGAGAGAGAGAGAGAGAGAGAGAGAGAGAGTTGAGGCTGGCCGCAAACCCGGATCCTCCGGGCTCCGTCTCCCAAAGTACTGGGATTACAAGCGTGCGCCACCACGCCCGGCTAGAAGTCAAAGTTTTTAATTTTCTCAACTTCACCAGCGCAGACCCTTCCAACCATGTGACTTGTTTTTAATGCAGTGATCTATATATGCTCTGGAATCTGATTTTACTTAACAGAGACAGCATTCCTGAAGTAAAAACTCTCCCAAATTTAGACTAGGCCTGAGCAATCAAATAATCATCCAGTGAAATAAAGGGAGAGAAAACATTTAGGAGTAAAAGTATTCCTTTTTAAATTTTGGCCAGTTGGCCAGGAATGGTGGTACATGCCTGTAATCCCAGTACTTGGGAGACTGAGACAGGAGGATCACAGGTTTGAGGCCAGCCTCAGCAATTTAGTGAGGCTTTTAGCAATTTAGTGAGACCCTGTTTCCAAATAAAAAATAATATAGGGTTGAGGTAGAATGCCCCTGGCTTCAATCCTCAGAACCAAAAAAAAAATTTAAATTAAGAAAAAATAATTGGCCAGTTGATATGCTGACACCTTGTGCTAGTCACAGACCCTGTTTGGACCTCACCTGCAATGCTTTATGAATAATCTGTTGGCTCAAACATCTAGGAGTGTAATCCTCAGGGAATGTTGTAGAAAGAAGGGGCTGCTTTCATATTTAGTCCTTCAAAACTGAATGATTTTCACTGGTTTGCAAAGTTTTGCTAACACTTAAAAAATCATCATTTTGCAGTACTTTTCCAACTCTCCATTTCCTCTGCCCAAAAATATTTTATGACGAAGGATGGTATTCTCATATGTTTGTTATTTAATAGCTCTGCTAATATAGCTTGCCACCAACACGACACGACCGGAAGTGAAGCAATGTAAGGTTTGTGATAATGAGTTTACTTTATCACCAGTTTCACCTAATGGGATTATAGTCTATAAATGATCGCGTTACCACGGCAACCACCTTAAAAGCCACACTGGGCCCTTAGTAAATGCAGTAACAACACCTGTGCACCATCATTGTGCTTGGTAGTTGATATTATTTTGGGCCCCATAAAACAAGAAGACAACACAAAAGAGAAAAACAACCCATTGTTTCAATCATGGTTTCTCAATCACATCGATTTCAGATTCAGCCATGCTCAGTTTGAATCAGTAGTTGTACGCAGAAGGTAAAAGGAAAAGAAATATTTTGATAACTCAGCTGAGTTAGCCCTGGATGACCTCACATCACCGGCTCCTATGAAGAAGGAAAGCTTAATTTATGAAAGGATTAGATTTCCAAATAACATACAAGAAAGGGTTCCCTAAAAACGTTTTAGAATGTCTCGCTTATGAAAAATTGCCTTGGTTCTGCACCGATTTCTGCTTAGCATTCATGTAAGTGTGATGCTGTGTGTATGGGGGGGGGAACTATTTCTATTTTTCTGTAATAGGAACTCAGTACAGTTTCTGTTAGATGCGCACTGGGATTTGAATCCGAAAACAAGGTCTGACCTCACTATTTGTGGTCTGATGACAGTCAAAGAAATTGAAATCTTTCTCTGGTTCCTCTCATCTGAGAGATAAAGACAAGAAACCAGCAGAGAGGTGGTGAGAAAACCAGCATCAGTAAAGTGACGTCCTCTCTATTTCCTAGGCTGGGCCACTTTAATTCCCCAGTGTGTTAAGTCATTTTTAAGTCAGTTTAAATCCCCCATGTGCTTCAGAGTAGGCTGGAGTAGCTGACAGTTCCGGATTCTCAGTCACTTGAACAAGGATGATTTATTTCTCCCTTCAGCCCTTACATATTAATTGTTGCTTTCCTGGGAAGGAGAGGCAGCAGGCTCACTCTTAATTCTGGACCAGGATGAGAGAGGCTCCAGTTTGGGGCATGGATGCCACAAGGGGCAGGAAATTCACACACCAGCTTCCCACAGGACCAGCTGTTACTCCTGTTTCATTAGGGAGTGCAGATCTCTGGCCATGCCCGGCTTCAAGGCAGGAGGACAGTACAATGCCACTATAAGCCAAAAAAATAGAAGGGCTCCAGATAGTGGTGAACCTTCGCAAAGTTTATCACACGCTATTTAATATTTTCATGACAAAACATTTTGAGGAGACACTGCAACACTTTGAATTGACAATTAGAATGTCAACTACATTTGAGGCTAACATTTGTCACATACTATCTAAATTAAATTGTCATGATTATGAGCACTCCTTTGAAGTTCCTCAGTGCAAAATGTGTTAATCAAAAAGCAGTTGCTTCTTTCTGCTCAGAGTCTTATGAAATAATAACAGTTTATTCAGGATAGAAGTCTCTTTCTCTTACATGTAAACATTTAGGTTGGTGGTTCAGGACTGGTATAATGACTGTGTAATCTTTTTAAATTTTTTTTTCTTTTTACTGGGGAATGAACTCAGGGGCACCTAACTCCTAGCTGTATCCCCAGCTCTTTTTATTTTTTGTTTTGAAACAGGGTCTTTGCCAGGTTACTGAGAGTCTCTCTAAGTTGTTGAGGCTGGTTTCAAACCAGTGTTCCTCCTATCTCAGCCTCCCAAGTACTGGGATTACAGGTGCGCACCACCATGCCCAGCTCTGTAATCTTTAGGAACCAAGATTGCTCTATTTTCCTAAATACATTGCTTTAGTTTCATGTTCCAACATGTATATCTGCATTTAGGCCAGGGATGGGGAGCACAAATAAAGAAGAGAGGGAAAGGTACCTTCTTTTGTTTGATGGGTACCTAAAGTTATCCACAATACATCTATCTCCACTTTGTTGGTTGGGACTTAGCCCAAGACCATTACTAACTTCAAGGAAAGTGAGGAAACAAAGACTCTCATGCCTCAACTCTTGGCAATCAATAATTCTATTATTGTAAAAGAGGAGAATAGATATGGTTGAACAACAGAAAGAAGAATAAGCACATGTTCAGGATTTCCCATGTGTACATCATGTCTGTCAATCCAAGAATACATGCTACAGATTTTCTTTGCTCATTCCAGAGAACTGAAAGATCCTTAGGAGGGATCCATCTCTGACATTTCCCAATTGTATGCCTGTCTTGGTCAACTTTCTCACTGCTGATATCCAAAACAACTGACCACACAACTTATAGGAAGGAAGATTTGTTTGTTCACAGATTTTGGAGATTTCAGGGTTCAGTCCATGTGAGTCCAGGGTCTGTGGAGCTCAGGGCATGGCAGCAGGAAGCAGAGAGAGGGAAAGAGCAAGGGCTCCGTTCTCCCATCATGGAGGCTGGAAACAAAAGAGCAAGCAAGCAAAGGGATTCAAAGACAAAAGCACAGTCCCTAAGGCCACACCCCCAGGGACCCACCTTCTCCAGCCACATCCTACCTGTCTAGGTGACCACCCAGTAAGTCCATTACAATGGATTCATCCACTGATGACACTACCAACCTCATGACTTAATTACATCAACTCTGAACATAAACCCATGAGCTCTTCAGGAGACATTCTAAATCGAACCATAATGACTTTTGTTGTTTCTTCCCTGACTTTTCTTCCCTATCTCCTTGGATATAAGTTTTACTCTTTATAAGACCTGTCATAATGGTACATCTTCAAAATATGCTTTCTTTTTTTTCCCCAACACTGTATTAGTTTTCCTGCTGAACTTCCCTACACTTTCTTTGCTTTTTATAAGTAGTCCTTATATACTCCTATTATTATACATGCCTATATAACTATTTGTTGTTATGTGGCCTTGACAGGTGGTACACCCATGCATACATCCAAAAGGAAAGTCACTTGCTCCTTTTTCACCAAAAATAGCCAAGTGTGCTATCCATTAATATTGATTAGAACGTATGCCTCATGGGCCATTCCAATATATATTAAATTTAGAAATAATAATAAGACAAATCATGATGATAATCATAATAGCCAATAATTAGTAAATTCTTACTACACTAGACACCTGGTTAGTGTATCACATGGATTATCATATTTATTCATTACAACAACATAAAATGCTGTACTATCACTATCTCTACTCTATAGTTGAGGAAACTGAGTCACAAAGAGCCAAAGACACTTAACCAAAATCATACCTCTTGTAAGTAGTGGAGATAGAATTTGGATCCTGGTATTCTCCAGAGCCACCTGTTTCGGTGTACAGGATTTAGACTTTTTATTTCACTAGAACAATAACGAACATCTGAGAACTGAACCAAGCCTGGGAATGACTAAATAAATAGCTCTCATTGAATATATAACATATTTATGTTAATAAAATGTTATTGTTAATTCAAATGTAAAATATGTAATAAGTACAGATTTATAACTATAGGATGGTTTCTACAATTAGTTACTAGTCTCTTCTTTCTGCTAAAATGTGAAGTCCTTAGTGGGGAATTTCTAAAGGATGAGTTTTAGTCTAATCTTGTATGACATTCTCTGAACCCTCTGTGGGTGTTCATGTCCTTGTTGCCTGCTGACCAATGTTAGTTCAAATGAACAAAAACACCCCTTCAGTTAAAGCGCTGTGCTAATTTCTAAACAGCTTGCAATAGAATTGCTTAAAGAAAGATAAGAATTTTCACACAGAATTTCTATGGCATGTGATATTTCTTTTTTCTTTCTTTTTTTTTTTTTTTGTGGTACCGGGGATTGAACGCAGGGGCGTTCTACCTCCGCGCTACACCCCCGGCCCTATTTTTATACTTTATTTTGAAACCGGGTCTCACGAAGTTGCGGAGGGCCTCACTAGGTAGAGAGAGAGAGAGAGAGAGAGCTGAGGCTGGCCGCGAACCCGGATCCTCCGGTCTCCGCCTCCCAAAGTACTGGGATTACAAGCGTGCGCCACCACGCCCGGCGGCATGTGATATTTCTGACCACCCTACATAATACTGCAAAAGATAGTGACTACACTTACCTAATTATGTAAACATCCCTGATTCGGTGTCCTGTGGTTTCCCAAGGCACAATTTACTTGATCCTGTGAATTGATTCACCTTGATTTTGCCAAGAAAGCAACTTTCACCCCCAGTGATCCTGCTGTCATGGGGATTTTCCACTGCACACTTTCAATGCCCCACGGTCAATGTCCATAGCTGAAACAGCTGTAGCAAACCTAGCAATTCATGGCCCTTTGTATAGGGACACTTTGTTCCACTGAATTATTTAATGTCTGTCTACATGTGTGAGTTCTTATCCCCATACCCTGCCCCAGTTGGTATGAAACACTTTGAGGGCAGGAACTTTAAAAAAATGTATTCCTTTCTTTTTCATAGCCAACACCTATTGTTCTATTTACCACATATATTTAATGAATGTGCTATTTTAAGGGTATGTATGGGAGAAAGTTGGGGATGTTTCAAAAGGAGAAGCAACGGCATAGAGTGAGTACGCAAGTCTACTGCAAGTGTTTAGGCTAACCTGAACTTTAACAGACTTGATTTTTTTTTTTTTGTGGTACTGGGGATTGAACCCAGGGGTATTCTACCTCTAAGCTACACCCCCAGCCCTATTTTTTTATTCTTTATTTTGAAATAGGGTATCACTAAGTTGCGGAGGGCCTCACTAAGTAGCTGAGGCTGGCCGCGAACCTGGATCCTCTGATCTCAGCCTCTCAAGTACTGGGATTACGAGCATGCGCCACCACGCCTGGCTAGACTTGATCTTTTAAAGCCTGCTTATGATAACTACTTGGTGTTTTTTGGGGATCTACTCTATATGTGTGCACATATGGGTTTCAAGTGTATAGGATAACCAAGTCTGCAGACAGCTAGCACATTATACTTTTCTTTCCTTGGAATGCCCCACTCCACAGCTTTCATATCAATTCTTCTAGAATCCGTGCATTGTTTTTTTTACTTAGTAAAAATTCTGAAGGCACATTTAAGGCGAAATGTAAGCAATTAAACTTTATTCAATACTTTATAAGGATCACATGTGTGCATGTATGTGAGTTCATCATAAAATATCTGCAGAATAAAAACAGACTGTACATAATTTAATTTCAAAGAATCATATTTTACAAGAGCCACAAAAATTAGAGATTTTTATATTGCTTCCTACATAATAGTAGCTTTGAAAATGTATAAGGATGATTGGTTTGGGTTTCAAATTTTTTTCCCCACAATCGAAGCTGAAATTTACTGATTCTTGAAGTCTTCAGAGAATTCAGTGAAGAGACGAGACACAGCAAGGAGCAACCTGGGAGTTTGGAGTACGTGACATTCTGAGATCATTAAGTTTTCATTGGAGAATTAAACATTAACCAATAAACCTGAAGGTAAACTGTGTGGGATTTTGGAAGCCACTGTTTCTCTTCCATTTTAATAGAATCCTCTAACAAGACATTAGAATTCAAAATGCTTTAATTTAGATGGTCTTGTTAGTCACTGGAGATATCAAATACCAAATGCTAATTAGATCATAAGGTATAATAACTAGCTAGATGGAAATGCCAAAATATTAAAGGTTATTTAGTCATCTAGAAATGAGACTTTTCCCCCAGAAGACATGATATATACTCGTTTTCCCCTAGAAGAAAAATGGAACTTAGGAGGGTTTAATTGACAGGGAAACCTAAGTTTCCTTACATTTACAGTGAGAAAACTGTGATGCATAATCATAAATATCCAAAATGGCAAACGATTTGGCCCATACTAGATATTTACCTGAGGGGAAGTTACCATTATTAACACACACATTTGCTTACATATCATTTTAAATATGAAGTTCATACAAATAAATATATGCATATTTGCCAATGATTTGAGTAAAGAGGAATATTTGGAAATACTGTTCATTAACTCCAAGTAACTATTGTAATGTCAACTGACCAGAGAGAAACTGTATGTATGACAGGAATGTTCTATGCCTCTAATCGGTAATATCTAAGAGTCATTTCAATAAGCAGAACTTTAAGCATATGTTTATTTGAATTATTCTTTAGAAGGCTATTTTGCTTTCTTTTTATTTTTTAATTATTATTGTTGTTGTTGTTATCATTTTGGTACTGAGGATTAAACCCAGGGGCATTCTACCTCCAAGCTATACCCCCAGTGCTTTTTATTTTTATTTTTTGAAACAGGGTCTCAGTAAGTTGCTGAGAATCTTGCTACATTGCTGAGGCTGTCCTCCAACCTGGAATCCTCCTGTCTGAGCCTCCCAAGTACTGGGATTATATAGGAGTGCACCACCACACCCAGCTGGCTATCTTGCTTTTCTAACATATAGACATCTATTATTCTATGTTTTCTTGGTTAAAAAAAATTGTTATTAATGAGTCTGTAGACTTCCAATTTAAGATTGTCATTAAAGCTTTGCATGTAACTCTTTTGTTTGCCAAATACCAACTGAAATGTGTGTGGCTGTGTGTGTTCATACTGGGAAAAAAATGGAGGGGTACTATTATTTAAAGTAACATAGCTTATTAGAGATGCAACGTGGAACAAGAAAAATGCGTTTACCTGCTCTAAGCCTCAGATTCCTCATTTGTTAAATAGAGAGCATCATATTAGTATGTCAAATTGTTGTGAAAATTAATGTGGTAATGCATGTTAGAGTCTCAAACACAGTAATGATTCACCTCTAGTTATTATTTGTGCTTTATCATCATCGTTATTATTCATAGTCCAACACTTCAGTGACTTTTTAAAAACTGTAATAGATATAATAGGAAACTAGATTAAGGAAGGGACCAGTCTTTAATGCAAGTTGCCAAGTGCTGAGAAAAAAACAAAACCAAAATGATAAGTGGGCATGAAATCGGAGGGGGTGCCCAGCAGAATTCCTCGCTCACATTCCTCAGCTGTAAGGCCAAAATTCAAAGTGGGGAGCGCAGTATTCTGGTTTCATTTGGGGTGCTGTGAAAATCTGAAATACATCTTCTTTGAGAGGTATAAAACCGGTGCACACTGAATCATGAATCTCTCAATTTATAATCCAGTTGGAAGAAGTAATCAGCAATATGCTCATGTAAGAAGACCATTGTCCCTCTGTCTCAGGGATACCAGCTAAATAATAGCATGTACATAATTCACATACATCGTTGAGCGGCCCTTATATTCCACCAGAAAAAGAAACAGATGAAAATGAGTCTGATGGGCACTATAGGCAATTGCAGACTACAAGGAAGTGGGTGATGGAAGTGTTTTGATATGGCTAATGAAATGTAAGGAGTGCAGTGGAGAACTGAAAATGGTACCCACGCTTTACTTAGAAATGGGTCAAAATAAGCAGAAGGAGAGCCAGATGTGGTGGCTCACACTTGTAATCCCAGTACTTGTGAGGGGGAGACAAGAGGATCGCAGGTTTGCCACCAGCCTCAGCTACTTAGTAAGGCCCTCTGCAACTTAGCAAGACCCTGTTTCAAAATAAAAAATGAAATAGGACTGGCGGTATAGTTCAGAAGAAGAATGCCCCTGGGATCAATACCCAGTACCACAAACACACACACACACACACACACACACACACACACACACACACACAAAGCAGAAGGTAAGAGTTGAAATAATGCTATGTGCATATATTAAATTATCAATGCCAATATCAAAGACATATACATGGAAGAGGATGGAGGGATATGGAGAGAAATGCTCCAAGTGTTTTGAGGTATAGAGTGATAGTCCTATCACTATGATGTATAATTACAGTGCACCAATAGAAGTATATAAAAATATGAGCAGCCACACTGCTGTGTTTGCTTGTAGTGAGGGAAAATGTTGGCAATTAGAAAGGAGTTGGAGTCTCAGTTTACTTCTGACAATCACAGCAAATGTGAAAAAGATGTTTTTATGAACAACAGGATGAGAGTATTTGAAGTTTTGTTGTCTGGATATCCTTTCTTTCTTTTTTCTTTTTTCTTTTCTCCAGCCTTTTAGCTTTGGCTCTTTCAATGTATCTGATGAGTATGTGCTGCATTCCACATATTAAATTCCTTCTCTTTGAAATACCTCGAGTTATTTCTATATTAATCATGATCCAGATTGAAACACTTCTGAGTACCAAGAAGCAGCCTTTCAAAGATGGGATTCTAGATTACATGCAGAAAGTATTTAAAAGAAATCCAACTATGAACCAATTGCCAATAGGATATGAGAACTTGGAGTAATTCACAGCACACAGTAGCATCATTATTAAATTATCACCTGTGTGAGAATACTAATACCAATCTCAATATCACAGATGGGGAGGGGGAGAGTAAGGAGGGAGTCGTAGAGAAAACTTACCAACTGCTGTGTGCATGTACATCACTATCACTATGAACTACATTATGATGTGAGCCTATAAGACCATAATGCAAAAATGAAAGTATAAAAAAGTCATCTGTGTATGCTTGGGATGAAGTGTACATTGAGACAGGACTGTAGGATACCCAGAGTTTGTTATTTGTGACTGTTACTCCAACAATAAGGATTTTGTGACAGCCTGCTGCATCTAACAAAAGACCTTATTAAAAGACAACGAGAAGAATGAGTTCAAGGCATATTGAGAAAACTATAGCGCTTCTTTGGAATCTTTAAAATAATATCAGTATTATACAGTGTGAACAGGGCTGAAAATTTAAATGCATACTGAATTCTGGTTCACAAGTCTTATGTTCAAATTTATTTTGCTGATCAAGGAGTTTTGTCATCCCCAAATGTTTCTTCAGTCTCCCTCACAATGTCTGAGTAAAATAGTCTTCTTTTATTTGAAGTCTCTATGATAACCTCAAACAACTTCTTTACTACTTTGTAAAGAGATACCTTACCTAGGCATGGTGGCACACACCTATAATCCCAGGACTTGGGAGGCTGAGACAGGAGGATCAAGGCCATCCTCAGCAATTTAGTGAGACCTTGTTTTAAAACAAAATATAAAAAAGGGCTGGGGGTGTAGCTCGGATGTAGAATGCCCCAGTTTCAATTCCTAGTACCACCACCAATAAGTAAATAGGTAGATAGATAGATGATACATAGATGATAGATAGATACATGATAGATAGATAGATGATAGATAGATAGATAGATAGATAGATAGATAGATGATAGATAGATAGATAGATAGATGATAGATAGATAGATGATAGATAAATGGAATATGTGTTTCCCTCATGGTGATCCACTAGATTCCATCATTGTCTTGTGAGTCTAATTAGAGGCAGATTCTAGCACGATCCAGGAAGAAGAAACACAAAGCTAGTCAGCCAGTCATAGAAAGAGATAGCTTGAATATGAAAAGAACTACAATATTGTGCTAATATTTTCAGAAACTTGGGCATATATGTGAGACTGCATTCTAAAAACATTGTGTCAAATGAGCTCTAATGTGGAAATGGAATAAAGGCATAGAAATAGATGTATAGACCTGACATTCTTGAATTAACCATTAGCTAAACAATCAAGCGACTCTACCAGTTTGCTAAGAGGGATGGCTAAAAACATGAACTCAATAGTGTCTTACATTAAAAACAAAAGATGAGCCACCACAACCTCTGTGACAAAATATAGAGGAAGGAATAGCAAGATTTAGGAAAATAGGAATTTTTGCGGGGATTTGTCATTTGAGACCTACATAGCTCACACATGCCATGGGAGGACAAAATATATTAAAAAATGCATTAATGAAGGGGACACTTGTTTCCTTGAAGATCTTTGTAGTGCCCATCCGACAGGATGATAGGATATACCACCAATGAAGCTGGCTTTGTCATTTCAATGAAGGGAGATGGAATTCAGGAGTGGCAGAGGTCACATGCACCTTTTAACTACCAAATATAACAGAAGGAACAGCAAGGACAGGTACAACAAGAATGTTTTGACCTGAAGAGGTAACTGTCATTGGCTAACTGAGTAGAGTATCCTACAGAACAAAGAACAAAGAAATGCATAGATCCCAGCACATAGTTAAGTACTTGCTTTCAAAATTCTCCTCTGCCCATACTTTTTGCTAGAAAATCTATAAGAAAGGCATCTATGAAATTGGTACATTGTTAAGGGGATTGCTTCTTTGCTTCCTAGGTTCTGTTTGTTTTGTATTACAAGCTGTTGTGATTTCTATGGCCCTTGTCACATAAGGATGTGGTTATAATACATGTTGCCCTCCGGGTCTGTAGGAAGTCCCAGGTATTGTATTCTTAAGGGACAAATATAACTTAACTTGCAAGTCCATTTTCTATTGGACTACACAATCGTAATAAATGTCAAAACCTTTAGGAAGCTTGGGGAAGACTTCTGGATGTCTCATCTACAAATAGAAGACCTATCTATATTTTAAAACAAGACAGTTAAACCTAACATTAGAAGTCCGTCTTTTACAGGTATGCAGGCATAGATTGTACCTTTAGTGATACCTGTTCTCAAGATCACTGAACCTTTCTGAGGCATAATCCGAGTCAAATGCAGAGAATATTGTAAGCATAGTTTTTTTTTTTTTTTTTGCGGTACCGGGGATTGAACCCAGGGCCACCACGCCCGGCTCGTAAGCATAGTTATTTAAACTCAACACAGGTACTTTGACTATTTGTTTAAAATATGTATTCTTGGCGGGCGTGGTGGCACGTGCTTGTAATCCCAGTACTTGGGAGGCTGAGACAGGAGGATCTGGGTTCGTGGCCAGCCTCAGCTACTTAGTGAGGCTCTCCGCAACTTAGTGAGACCCTGCTTCAAAATAAAGAATAAAAATTAGGGCTGGGGGTATAGCTCGGAGGTAGAGTGCCCCTGGGTTCAATCCCTAGCACCTCAAAAAAAATGTATTCTCAAATGCCAAATGTGTACAGGCAACATTTCTTCTCTTCTATTCTCAAAAGAGTTGTAAAACTCCTGTCCTATTTATTTTGGTTTTTCTCATTGGTTTTCCAGCTCTTATGTTGATTTAAAAATTCTTGAATTTTTGGAGACTGGTTACCAAAAACCTTGAGGATACTGATTTGGCTTCTTTTAAATAAAGTCCTCAGCTCCCATGCCTAAAATCAAACAAAAACCAATGAACTGTGGACCAAACCACATCCAATACATGTTATAGATGGTTTATAATACATGTAAAGTTCCCGTGTCCTTTAAGTCCACAACATTTCTTTTCTACTCTCCCAATCCCTGACCCTTGAGAAAAAAAAACAAACAGAAACAAATACAAAAAAAATCAAAACACCACACCCACAAATGTTCTATGTCATCAACACCCAATTTCTCCTAGTAATAAAGTAAGAAGAAGCATTCCTTTTCCCTCTAATACTAATCACTTTATTCATTTTATTCATTCATTCATTTTATTTACTTTATTCATTTGAAAATACCATGTGTAGCCAGGCGTGGTGGTGCACACTTGTAATCCCAGTACTTGGGAGGCTGAGACAGGAGGATCAGAGGTTCGACAACAGCCTCAGCAAGTAGTAAGACTCTCAGCAAACCTAGTGAGACCCTGTTTTTAAATAAAAATAAAATAGGGCATATATACAAATAGCAAGACTGATATCTAGGCTTTTGCTTATACAGATAGATTATGCCTTTTGGATTATAAATTATCAAAGTTATTTGGATACGTCATCCCATGTAACTTAAGTCTGTGCCATTATGTAATTATTCGGGAGAAATATTTTTGTATATATGTACTGATCAGACCTAGAAAAGAAGTAGCTTTTATGTATACATAGAGTCAAATCACTTAAGTAAGATAGAAGGGTTTGCGATAAGAACTGCATTGATTTCCCATACAGTTAGCATTACATGCCTGTGTCTGTGTATGTGTGTATATCAATCTTAAAAATTTATGTATTAAGTCCATAATGCTCACCATGTGATGGACCATTACAACCTCTCTCAGAAAGATAAAGATGAGTGGGATATCCACCATTTTGTCCTCAATAAACTCAGATTGAGTGCAAGATGAGACGGGGAACGTCACACAGAGAAATAAAAAAAAAAATCACAGTTCAGAGTGATGTGAACCCAGAATTGGAAAATCGGAGTTCTTGGGAACACAACAGAAGGGCACATTTCAGTCCTGGAGGAAGCATAAAGATCCCCCAAAGCTGAGGATACTGGACTTGAGCCTTGAAGGAATGTATGTGTCGGGTGTCCATTCTTTTTTTTTAAGTCTTAATGCAATTTTTATTTATAAAGAATAAACATCTATGAGTTAAAAAAGGTAACATCTGGTAACTGAAATATAGTTAACTAAAGTACAACACTTAAGAATAACAATATGCATCTTACAACTTTTAGCTCCTAAATTTGTTTAACTTTTTATTTTGCAATCATTTCAGACTTACAGGAAAGATACAAAATAATACAAGCCTCCTAGTGCCAAGATCTTGGTTTCTAAATATCAGTGTCTAATAAAAGGAAAAGAGGATCCTTAAAGAAATAGTTGATTATAGGGCTGGAGCAGGGAAAATACAAGACAAAGCAGAAACAACTTGTAGGACTAGAAAGCAAGATGATACTCAAAAAACGAAAGGATGGGGATATGTCAAGGGGCCTTGGAAGCCCATCAGAAAGAACTCCCAATAGCCAATGCTGGAAGAGTTTGAGTGACAAAATAAAAAGTGGTATATTATACTTTCACCCAAAGAGTAAAATAGGTATATACAAGTTCAGACTGATATAAATACATAATAATTGAGTCATATTTTCCTTACAAGATATGGAATCTATGTAGAAACTACTTACTCTTAGAATTAATATTTAACTGTGTTTCCCTACTCCTGCATTTGAGAATGGCTGGATTTGGAAAGAATAGAGTGAAGCCGGGCGTGGTGGCACACACTTGGAATCCCAGTACTTGGGAGGGTGAGACAGGAGGATCACAGGTTTGAGGACAGCTTCAACAAGTAGTGAGACTCTCACCAACCTAGTAAGACCCTGTTTCAACATAAAAAATAAATAAAATAGGGCTGGAAGTATAGCTTGGAGGTAGAATGCCCCTGGGCTCAATCCCCAGTGCCCCCCCCCCACACACACAAAATAAGAGTGGGAAAACTGGGGGTGTCTAGTCTTAAAAGGATGCTTATGTGTGTCTAGGTGCACACAGACTGCGGCTAGACAGAATGATTTATCTGTGTCATTTAACCTGTTCATTTTGCCATCACGCAGGACAGCTACGCCTGTGCTTGCACAAATGGGCTCAGTAACATAAACAGCTTAATTGAAATGGCTGGTCCCGAGAAACCCATCCAGGAAGGATGATGCTTCCTGGCGGAGTTTAAGATGGTATGAAATGTATCCATGTTAAATCCTTGACATACACAACTCTGTTCCCTTTGGTTTACAGCTGTTTTAGGAGACCCAATATCCATTTTCTTTTTTATCATGCCTCTGAAACTGCATTAGAGAAATTACAGGGTATTATCAAGATAAGAAAATAATTGCATTTTAATTTGACATGAGAGTTTCTTTAGAGAATAAAGTGGAAATTGGATCAAGAGAGCAGGTTGAGAACGCATCTACCTACCTCCCACATAAAATCATGAAAAACGACAGAAAAGACACTGCAGAAAAGTTTAAATACATAATAAAACTGGCCAGCAGAGAGGAAGGACAAGCGTGGGCCTGCCATTCTGAAGAGTTTTGAAAAGACAAAAGGGAGAGGAAATGGGGAAATGCAAGCCAAAGGATATGAAATACATATGTAAGATGGACAGTGGAGAGGTCTCATATACAATGTAAAAACTAAAGTGAATAAAATTGGCCGGGCGTGGTGGCACACGCTTGTCATCCCAGTACTTGGGAGGCTGAGACAGGAGGATCGCAGGTTCGCGGCCAGCCTCAGCTACTTAGTGAGGCCCTCCGCAACTTAGTGAGACCTTGTTTCAAAATAAAGAATAAAAAATAGGGCTGGGGGTGAAGCTCGCAGGTAGAATGCCCCTGGGTTCAGTCCCCAGTACCAAAAAAGAAATTAATAAAATTGAGTTGTATTAGCGATTTTTGTTAAACAGATTGGAGCTGCTCTCTTTACACAAAAAAAGCAACAATGATCGGCATATTAATCTACTTCGCTGTAATAACCACTTCATTATCAACATGTATCCTATAACTTTGTGCTGCAAACCTCACATATCCATGATGCAATTTATTTGTAAAAAAAAAAAACATACTGATTTATCCACTAGGAGAAATAAAATTGAAAAAGACTGATGTGAATCCATGTGCAGGAGACTGCTTCCCAGAGAATGACGATTGGTGCCAGGGCATCTCCAAGCTCAGAATGCTGGTGTTGAGCCAGCCTCAGAAAGCGACGGGTTGTATGTTTTCTCTCATGTGTAGAAACTAGAGAGAAACTGGAAAACAAAAGGGACTTCAGATCAATGAGGAGAGAGAGCAGCAGAATGGTGTTAGGGGAATAGGGGAGGGAGGTGTAGGGGGAAGGAGACCTGATGAAGGAAACAGTTCAAATAATGCTATGTACATATACGAATTTTCAATACCGATCTCAATTAACATGTACTGGGGGTGGCCGCAGAGTAGGATCTGGAGGAAAACACACTAAGTGCTGTGTGCATGTACGTTTTTATCACTCTGAACCTCATGATGATGTATAATTACAAAACACCAATAAAAGTATATTAAAAAAAGAATGCTGGTGAATTCAAGAAGCAAAGAGGGGAAGCTTAGAGCTTGCTGGATGGGGACCGGGGGCTCAGCATGCCACAGATGTCAGGCTTTCTGGGCACTTCTCCCTTCCAATTTGAGTTCACCCATAGGCTACAGGGTCCTGTGTGCTCTAAGGCAGAATGCTTGCCTTAAAATTGCAGGGGCAGGGCAGAATCCCCTGGAGACTACGAACCCCTTAACTTTTGTCCTGCACCTAAAACTACTAAGGATGCATCGCTGTTATTAACACTGGGATCTCGAGAATGGGTTGGGAATTCCAAAATGCAAAAACGAACAGACATCTGGCAATAATGAAAACTCAGGACACCAACACCATGGAAGGGGGCATCTAAGTGTTAGAGGAAACAACACCAAGAGCAACGATGGCTGTGGTGAACAGGAGACGTAGAGGTGAGCGCACTGCATATTCCTGGCACAATTACATAGTGGAGGAATTTTGCAGCCCTGACCAAGAAATGATTGATGATCTTATGATATAAAAAATTAAACAGATGAATCTAATGGCAGAAAATATAGCTAGAGAATGAATTAATAAAGTACAACACTGAGCCTAGGGAGCATCTCTGAATGAAGTATAGAAGACACACATGAATGGAAATTACAACAGAGAAAAATAGGCACAAACTTAAAGGTTACGGGCAGAACGTCCAACATCTGTGTACTCTGAATTTGCAAAGGAGAAGGTCGAAAGAAAGAGTAGTGAATGAGATAAGGAAATAGTTTTCCCATTGCTTAAATGATCACAAGAAAATCTTTAAAAGGATCCACGAAGAAACAACAATTGGGCAGGAGGATCACAGGTTCGAGGACAGCCTCAGCAAGTAGTGAGACTCTCATCAACCTAGTGAGACCCTGTTTCAAACTAAACATAAAATAAGGCTGGGGGTGTAGCTCGGAGGTAGAATGCCCCTGGGCTCAATCCCCAGTACCAAATAAAAAAAAAAGAAAAAACAAATGTGTTATTTACATATTCTGTCTGGGTATTAATCCTATGTCAGAAAAGTAGCTGGCAAATATCTTCTCCCACTTTGCAGGCTTTCTCTTATGTTCTTGATTACTTCTTTATTCTCCAATAAATCTATTAATTTTTTAAATGTCAATTTTCCTTTAAGAAAATCTGATCAATTGGTATTAGAACTGCTTTAAACTCACAGAAGGTCAGTGGGACTGCAGAAGTTTCTACAGAAAAATCTATGGCACTTACAGGTGTCTTCATCTCATTGCTTTTATATATCAGATAATAACTGAGATATTCAAAAGTGGTACCTGTTCGGAATTTGACCTCATAATAACTTTCTGAAACTGAGTTTTTATTTTTATTTTATTTTATTTTATCTTGGTACTGAGGATTGAACCCAGGGCATTCGACTTCTGAGCTATACCCCCCCCCTGGCTTTTTGGTAGGGTCTCCCCAAGTTGCTGAAGCTGGCCTCCAAACTGTGATTCTCCTGTCTCAGCCTCCCAAATACTGGGATTACAGGAGTGTGCCACCATGTTTGGCCTGAGACTGAGTTGTTTAAAGATAGAAAGCATAAATTTGCTTATCTCTTTTTCTTTCTGATACATCTCCATGATACTTTTTCCTTTAAATTATCTCTATGTTTATAGAATATTTATTAGACTGGTCTATGGATTTAGGTTCTAATATTCTATTTAAATAATTATTCAAAATGTATATTATATAGAATATAATCTCAGTAGAATGCATGTACATAGAGGCTATTTTATTTTATTTTTTTTTTTTTGTGGTACTGGGGATTGAACCCAGGGGCATTCTACCTCCAAGCTACACCCCCAGCCCTATTTTTTATTCTTTATTTTGAAACAGGGTCTCACTAAGTTGCGGAGGGCCTCACTAAGTAGCTGAGGCTGGCCGCAAACCTGTGATCCTCCTGTCTCAGCCTCCCAAGTACTGGGATTACAAGCGTGCTCCACCACGCCCAGATTTTATTTTTATTTTAAAACAGGGTCCCATTAGGTTACTAAGAGTCTTGCTATGCCTCTGAGGCTGTCCTAGACCTTGAGATCCTCCTGCCTCAGCCTCCCAAATACTGGGATTACAAGCATGAGCCACCACGCCTGGCTGTACATAGAGGCTATATATTCATAGTATATATGGTTACATAAAGAATGCAGAGAGAGAGCTTGAATCACTTGAACAGAAGAGCACCTTAAAATAGTAAACATTTAGCTTTTCTGCTCTAGAACTCAATGCAGTGAAAATGAAAGTAGGGCATGCCATTCTAGAGAGTGTTCAAAAGAGTTTTGAAGATGTTAGGTTAACTTCTTTTCAGTTGGAGGTACACATACCCACTCCTTCCTGGCTGCACCTTGGATGTGGGAACCATGAGCATTCGAGCAATTTCATGAGACTTATGTCCGCATCCATCACAGGACTTCTGCTGGCTGCTGAAATCGAGGTAAATGGTACAACCTCTCCTTGGCCACAGATGACTTTGCTTCTTCCTCAAAGGTAATGCAAAAACGAGCCTATAATGGAAAACATCACCATCTCTTGGATTCTGTCTTTTTTTGAGACTTGTGTCTGTCTTCTGTCACGCATCCTCTGCCTGGATCCTAAGTCTACATATGGCATGTGTTTTTAAACTCTCCTTTGAACCTACAAAGCAACTTATCCTTCTTTCCTTTTCAACACTTGTCAATTTTTCCTTGTACATGCATTTTGGGTAAAGTTTCTCCCCAGCCTTTAAAACAGGTAAGATCTTAAAGTAGATTTATTTTATAATCTCTCCGACCTCCAGAAAAAAAATATGTATATACACATATATATACATATATATATATGTATATATAAGCTAAAAGAACTAAAAGAGCTAAAAGAACCTCAATAATTTTTTAAAAGAAATTGATTTATAAATCAATTCTCTACTAAATAAGGAAGAAGAAAACAGAATTTAATAAAACCATTATCACACAACTTCCTTTGATCCCAGGCACAAGTCATTCCTTTCGTTCATGTGATAGAAGCAGGTGTAAAGGAGCGGCATTTCCCAAACCTTTCTGGGAGCATGACCTTGACCTTCTCACTGAATAAGACCTTTAAAAACTCATCTGAGGGAAAGAACTTTGTGGGGAATGAGGCTGATACAAACATGTAGACTCTGTCTCAAAATAAAAAGGGCTGGAGGTATAGTTTGGAGGTAGAATGCCCCTGAGTTCAATCCCCAGTTTGAAAAAAAAAAAAATCCCATGTGCAAAAAAAAAAAAAAAAATCCCATGTCAGTGACCCATATTCAGAAAAATCAGAAGAACCAGTGCTATGCAACAGCTATGTTTAACATGTGGATATTGTTGAGCACGGTGCTCATGTATCGCCCAGTGTTATTTTCACGGCAACCTATAGAAGAGCATTTCTCTGTTATCTCTAAATAAGGAGAAACGCGCGCATTCCCATGCCAAGCTTAAATCCAAGTGTGCGGCACCATGAGGAAGCACAGCAGCTTTGAGGCGATCCCTTCCCCTTCTGCTGGTTCTGCTTCACTTTCCACACTTTCCCCCGTTACCCAAAACTTTTTTTCTTTTTTACTTTTTTTCTCTATGCTTTTCATTCTGTTCAAGGATCCGCATCTTTCCCAAACATCTTGAATTATTTTGTGAATGTCAAGTTATGAATAAATAAATACAATAAAAATAGACAAGCAAATGGGAGCAAAATTGAATTTATTATGTTAGAAAATTTTATATCCCTGGGAACTTTTTAAAAGCGTGCTAAGAAGGTTTACATTTATAAAACTCTGAGCACCCTCCTGGCATTTTTTAAAGTGCCAATAACTGAGGGATTAATGTGCCACTCACGCCTGCCTTATCACTTCATCTTAGAATAAGCAAGGCTATTTCCTTTCCCACAAGCATATCTTAAGAAATGAAATCCATGACTAACATCTTGAAAATAATTTAATTGTCTAAAACAGTTTTAATGATGAGTTGGAAATATTTTGAGTATGTACCTCAAGGTCCACACCGTACATGTTTTTTCTTTTGGAAAATAGCATATTTAATCCTCCCTGTGGTCTGAGCCAGGCGTCTTTGTGAATCTGTCTCCTCTCATCTACCTCAGCTGTGGGTCTACCTCTAGATTATCTAGGGGTAAACATTCTACCATTGAAACCTGCTCATTAGCACAGGATATTAGGCAAAGATATTTTAATGAATGCTATGAGATAAGATGCAAATCTGCCTAAGGATGGGAGAAAAGGAGAACTAAGCTAATGGCTTAGCATTCTTTGAGTTACTCCTATCTGAAAAAAAAAAAAAATTTGCCATCCCATGTCTTGGTACTCTTAGATTTTCAGTAAGAAAAGTAGGTTCCAGACTCTAAGTCACTTGTAACTGGAAAATCTATTTTTGAAGAAAGTTATTCTATTTTCATTTTTAAAAGATCAGTTAATCCATCCCCTTCTGGAGGCAGGAAATTGTATATGGGGGAAATGGCTGTGATCACCGCTATCAGAAAAGCCAGTTCTAGCTATGTTTTGCCTCCAATTAGCTACAGAAGTTGTTGAAATAAAGATGATTATATCCTATCTTAAAATAGGACTCTTTAGGTCTCAGAACATTGATATGAGATTGACTGTGCCACCTCACCTAATTATACAACAACCTTAAAATATATTAATTAATATATTCTCTTTCAAAGTTTTCCCTAATTTCTTGGTAAATTATGTAATGCAGTACACACACACACACACACACACACACACACACACACACACACGTATATATATATACTAATAATACATATTATGTCATTCAGTATATATAATGCATAATATGTGATACAGTATATATATACAAATATATATGATATATAATTTATGTGATGTAATATACATGTATTTGTACATATTTGAATCTTTACAATAAATTTAGTATGTAAGTATCATTATTCCAATTTACATATGAAGACACATCTTAGCCCAGCATGGTGCCACACACCTGTAATCCCAGTACTTGGGAGGCTGAGACAGGAGGATGGCAGGTTTGAAGTCTTCCTCAGTAATTAAGTGAGACTTTCAGCAACCTAGTGAGACCCTGTTTCAATGCAAAAAAAAAAAAAAAAAAACAGGAAAGGGGCTGTGGTTGTAACTCAGAGGTAGAATGCCCCTGGGTTCAATCCCAGTACCACAAACAAACAACAACAACAAAGACATATCTGAGGTACAACTTTTTCCATGCATTGTGTTCACATACTTTCTTGCACAGAGTACAAATCCTATCTGCAATTTCTGACTAAATGGTAACAACTTATTTTTCTTTTCTTTTTTTTTATTTTTTTGCATGTGGTACTGGTGATTGAACCCAGGGGCATTCTACCTCTAAGCCACACCCCCAGTCCTATTTTATTCTTTAGTTTGAAACAGGGTGTCACTAAGTTGAGGAGGACCTCACTAAGTCGCTGAGGCTGTCCTCAAACCTTCAATCCTCCTGTCTCAGCCTCCCAAGTACTGGGATATACAGGTGTGCATCACCACGCCCGGCTAACAGTTTTTCTGAAAACCATGTGACAATATTGAAAATGTACAAGAGTCATCATCAAATTCCTTTTATTGAATGAATAAGACCTGGGAGTAAACATCAGTGGCAATTATCATTTGTAAGGATTTGTTTAAAGAAAATTAGAACTTAAGGCCTAAGAGGGAGAACAGAGCACATATCTATTCAACCCTTGTCCACACCCAGATTCGCATGGAATAAAAGTTTAGAGTTCTCAAAAGGAGTAAGTCCATGGTGGCAAAGAGAATTCGAGTCCACCTTGGTGAGGCAGGTCAACAGATGTGTGGAAGATACAGAGAAGATGACTGGATGAGCGTTGACGGGTGGAAGGATGAAACTTAGAGTAAGTTGCAAGAGAAGCCCAAGACATGGTCATATGGGACCAAGAAAGCCTCTGCACCGTGCATGGGAGGAGTTAGGGGGAGTAGGAGGGAGAAATAGGCTTGAAGGTTATTTAAGAGGAAGAGAGTGTATAGAACAATACCTCTCCGCCATTTGCACAGAGCAAGGTGAGCGTAGTTTTGACTATCAAGTAAAAAAAAAAAAGAAAAAAGAAATGGAGTCTCTTCACGGTACCATGGGAGTCCAGCTAAGCGTGCTGTGTACCTATTGGTGAGCCTGCATGCATCCTTTTAATTTGGTCAGACTTTGGGTCTTCCTCTAGGACCCATTTTGAAAGTATCTGACATGTATCTAATGGAGAAACATGGTTTGCAAATTCTTAGCCTTTGCAGCGCAAAGTAGAATATAGAAAGGTGAGTTTATAGCTGATAGACAATAGCATAATAGCCAGCACATCCCATTAGGACTGTTTTCTTTTTTTTTTTTTTCTTAGTACAGGACAGGGCTCTACTGCAGATGCATGGCACGAGTGCCTAGAATCTTCCAGCACTGATTCCGTCTGAAAATGTCCTGGTCCTTTTTATTTCTCAGACTAGATCATCATACACCTCCCAAAGCCCAGCATAACTACGTTTCTCTGGGTACTGCTTTTGCACTGATGGTCACACATCTTTAGGACAAGTCCTTCAACCAACTCTTCTTCCCCCAGACCAAGACTCCCTCATCAGAGCTCCCGGCTATATCTTCTCCCAAACACCTAGTTTATCGCATGCCACACAGCCCAGCTAAAGAACACTGTTGACCAGAGGGCATAAAAAGCTATATTTAAAACTCTGAAAGGCTGCATTGTTTAACAAGAAATAAGTATCTTTCCTTATACACAGACAGATCCGTCATCACTCAATCAAAATACTTTCCTTGCCTAGGCAAAGAGTGATGATTTCCTAAAATTTTCTGAAAGGCAGTTCTTTATAAAAATCATTCCCTTTTTTGTATTTTTCTCTTTCCCTTCTACTCATATTCAAGGACTTCTAATTATAAAACTAGGAAACCAAATTGAATAGAATAATATGAAGAAAAGAAAACAAAAGGGTACTGACAGATAGTGGAAATTATTCATTTGTAAGAGGTGTTCATTAAACACTTTAACTTCCTTTGGGCTACAAGAAACCAAGGACTCACTCTATTATTAAAAGCCTATTGTGGACAGTGGTTATATCTTCTTGGAGCCTATCCATCATTTCAACTAGCATAGGGCTTATATTATGGTCCATGCTTTCTATTTTTAATGTGTTTTCCTTTTCAAAATTTGAAAATGGGGACCAAATTAAGTAGTGGCAGAATATTCTACACAAAGTAGCTTTTCTTAATTAGGGTCAGGAATTTCTCCCCAATTACATTAAAGACTGATTTCTTTAGCATCTTTTTTCCTAGGAAACATTTTTCTTTCCCAAGTCACTTCTTAATAAAGTTTACATTAATAATTCCATATGTACAAAAGAGTAAGTCTAATAGAGTACTCTGTTATAAGCTAAAATATTTTTTAATTGGCAAGGAGATGGAATTTTTCCCTCGATTGTTACAGTGTTATATTATTATGGACTTACCATTTAAAATTGATCATCTGTTTATGGTGCATATAGGGGTCTCCATTTGACAAACACTAAAAGAATCAGAGAGCTTTTAAATGTTTGAGCTTAGTCAGAGTCCCTCCTCCCAGTTTTCATTTATTCTATTTTCTTATTATACAGATGAAGGATCTAGTCCCACAAATATGAGTAACATATCCAAAATCAGGTAATAGTAGAGGTGGGATAGAACCTCCAGTTTCCAGAATATTTGCAGTGTTGTTTCCAATATGAGATACTAAACCAAACATTTCCTTCCGAGGTGGCGCTGAAGAGCATTGTTGACTAGTTCATAGCACTCTAGGATAACTTCACATCACTCTCAATTTATCACCCTAATGCGTATTTGGCAATGTCGACAGTATCGGAATACTTAAAGCAATATAGGGGATGAAAGAGAATGAATAATTGAAAGCCACATAGTTTGATATTCCGCTTTTGGCAGTTATCCAAACATCTTCTCAAATAAAACTTGGTTCAGAGCTTCTAATATCTCTTAGACCCAGTCAGACTATGGCCACAAAACAATAAAAAAGGGAAGCAAATATTTATTGTGTGTTATTTGGTGTACATAGGCTTCACGTATGCTGTTATTCTTGACTTTTAGATAACGTTATGGGATAACTATCATTGTATTAGACCATGCCTTCTCTGTTGGCCCTAACCTGCCCAATGCTGTACGTGGAAAAGTAAGACAATAGGAATAAAACCAGCTAGAAGACTTGAAGGTCTGAAAGCCATACCTCTAGGTACTAAGAGTTCAGTGTTCATTCTAAGTGACTGCAAATGCCTCTGTCCCCCAGGTCATCCGCAGAATGCAATGAGTCAACAGAAAATTCAAGCCACACATCCTCTATTCAAGGTCAAGTTTAACCCATTTTGTGCCATATTTAGGACAAAGGGATTACAATAGAATTAATGATGAATAAAATTCAAAAAACTACCCCAGTAACCTTATAATATAATAAGAAAAAAGAAACATAAACAATAATAAAAATAACTTAAATGATCCATAAATGCTTAAGCATGTGAACCTGTACAGAGTGCATAGTAGAGATTTGTGTAAAATATATTGAAAGTAGGGCTATAAAAATGGCCTTTTCTTTGATTCCCCCAGAGCAGAAACTAGAACAAAGACTTACATACAGGTAGTATATTAATGAGATGATTCCAGGAAGCAGAAACAATAAAGAGGAGGGGTGAGTCAAGAAGGAAAGCCAGGCGTGGTGGTACACACTGCCTGTAATCCCAGTACTTGGGAAGATGAGACAAGAGAATCGCAGGTTCAAGGCCAGCCTCAGCAACTTATAGAGGCCCTCTACAACTTAGTGAAACCCTGTTTCAAAATAAAAAATAAAATAGGACTTGGGGTGTAGCTCAGAGGTAGAGTGCCCCAGGGTTCAATTCCCCAATACCACCAAAATAAAAAAGAAGAAAAGAAAAGAAAGCAGAAGAAGTCAATATACTTGTATTTTATCAAGGTTTCTCTTCTGGGCAGTGGGAGCTTGATTCCATAAGGGCCTTCTAAATTATCTACCAGAATTGTCCTAATGAAAGAAGTTAGAGAAGTTCCCCTCCTTCTAGAAGAGTTACCCATAAGGGTTGATCCCAGTGTGAACTGTCTTGTCAATGTGTGCACTCATAAAATAACAAAAAGCAGCCTAGGATGGTGCCAGAGAAATGCATGGACTCAGAAAATAGAAAGAATTTGAGTTGAGACACTGCTCTCCGGAGGGAAGTCAGAGCTCACAGGGAATTGTCTACCACAACCATGTGGTGCTGGAGAAAGAATAAACTAAATTTGGATAAAGACCCATCTTGCCAAGTTTGTTGAAGTACATGAAGATATCGTTTCACATACTGGAGTTGTATTCAGCTCTTTGAATGGCTGAGTTCTAGCTCCCCTGCTCTCTGGCAATGGAATCCTAAAGTTGATTGCTGGCATTGCTGCTGGAGTTGTGACAGTCCTGATGTTAAAAATGATAAGTTCATCAGAACCATGTGAAACGCTAAGTTAGAGACTGAGCACACCTCCAAAACTGATGGAAGAGTGACATTTATTTTAACTCATTTTCCCTCATATACTGAGTTATTGAGTCTGCGGTCTACAAGACGCATCATCTGGATTCAACTCTTTCTTCTAGATACAGTTGGCTCTCTGGTTAGACCTCTCATTCTACAATGTGCCCGGTACCCCTGATCAGACATCCACCTGTCTGTGTTTGGCATGGACCACAAACTCCTTGAGAGACCAAGCCACCTTCCTGCTTGTACCATATTAAACGGTGTACCTTATGTGGTAGATATTTGCTAAATTGTATTGAATTGCATAATGGAAGTTCTTTAGGAGCTTTGCAAGTGATGTCATGAGTGTGTGCTGGATAAGATTTGAAGGGTAAGCATCCTGGGAGCCCGGCGTGGTGGCGCACACTTGTAATCCCAGTACTTGGGAGGCTGAGACTGGAGGATCCAGGTTCGCAGGCAGCCTCAGCTACTTAGTGAGGCCCTCCACAACTTAGTGAGACCCTGTTTCAAAATAAAGAATAAAAAATAGGGCTGGAAGTGTAACTTGGAGGTAGAATGTTCCTGGGTTCAATCCCCAGTACTACAAAAAAAAAAAAAGAAAGAAAGAAAAAGAAAAACAAAACACTCCTGGAGCTCTTTCCTTGTTCAGGACCCAAGCGGGGATCTTCCCAGCGATCGAGATAATTGATCTAAATTTTCTTAGATACTATTTGCCTGGTGGGCTCTTTCAGGTAACAGTCTAAAAAATTAATGTTGACTATGTCTCTCTGAATTGGGAATGCTGATCTTTGAGAGTTCAAATATTCTTGGATAGTGGTGATGGTTGGAGGCATATTATCTTTTATTTAACTACCAAAAGTTTGTGGAATGATATTTGACTTCCTCAAGGCCCCTTAGAGCTTTGACAATAAACTCAAGAAATCCTCTGTCCTCACTTATCCTGAAATAATTACCAAAGAAAACAAGGGCAGATGTTGAATCCAAATGAAAATTCTTTTGAATTTTTAGCATGAAATTCAAAATATCAAATTAAAAGTTACCAAAAGAAACATCGACATGGGAGTAACCAGGCGGTGACTTTTCACAGGTAATTTAGGGAAAAGATGCCTAAGAAGACTTTTAAGCAGACATTTGAGTAAAAGGTTATGAAGTAAGAAGAAAGAATATTAATAAGTAGAGGGAGCAGAGTATCCAGGGGCTCCCGTGTAGGAACTGCCCTGATGTGTTGTAGAGACAAAAAAAAAAAAAAATCCAAGTGTCTGTTGTGGGCAAGGAAATGGGAGGCAGAAGAAGAGGAGGGGGAAGTTAGATGAGGCCAGACCACAGAACAAAGTCACATCACATCCTGCCAAGCAAACTGTCCCTGTTTCCCCTTCTTGGGGGTTTCAGGTTCTCTGAAATGCCACAGCCTTTGTAAGGCGGGTTTTAACACTTAGTAATATCTTACCAGGTTAACGTGTAACTATTAAGAATGTGTGTGTGTGTGTGTGTGTGTGTGTGTGTGTGTGTGTGTGTGTTATTAAGGATTCAACCCAGGGGCATTCTACCTCCAAACTACACCCCAGCCCCCCTTTTTTGTTTGGTTTGGTTTGGTTTGGTTTTGAGACAAGTTCTCACCAGGTTGCTGAGAGTCTCACTATGTTGCTGAGTCTGTCCTTGAACCTGTGTTCTTTCTGTCTCAGTCCCCCATGTACTGGGATGACAGACATGTACCATCACGCCCAGCTACGATGAAGAATTTTGAGAAGTAAAGGACCAATTTGGGAGTGGCATGAAGGAATGACTAGAGTGGGGACTTAGACAAGAGAAGGGAACAATTGAGCCGACTTCTCTATGGAGCAACCTATGGAAGGTCTTGGATTTCTTGGCCCAGCATTCACTATCAGTTGAGGAAACAGTAGGAGCTGTCCTGGGAAGGTGGCAGGTCTCGGCAGAGTCACTGCTGATCAGTTGAACACCTGCTTACCCAGTCAATGCTTCCCTGAGGGGGCGAGAGCGTTAATAGAAGGCTCCCTCCCTACGGATTCCGAGTTGTTGTTGAATAGAAATATACATTAAAAACATTGTGATCCACAGACAGAAGCTAGCTCCATGAATTCTGCTTTCAATTTGGAGTCTCTCTTAGGATAAACACATGGTTCTCTTGTCCCCTTTGACGTACCCAGAATCAGGAAAACTGAACACTTACCTACATCCTTGGAAAATTAAATTCTGGTTTAGTTAATGTTTTCCTCATGGCTGAAGTGGCTACTTAAGGAAAGATAATGACTGTGTTAGGAAGTTTAATTGCTGCTCAATCAGGGTCTCTATTGCTCCTGCTGGAATGGATGTGGGGGAAAAGTGTTAAATTAGAGACTGAATGAGATACCACTATATCAACCCTAGAGAAAAATCTCACTTGCGTATGTAATACTCACAGACTTGAGTGAGTTTTTTTTTTTTGGCACCTGGGAGTCTGTCTGCTGTAGAGACCACTCAGAGAGCAGAGAGAAAGGCGCCGCTGCTGGCCAAATAATTAACAGATCCCATCAGCAAGGTGGGACCCAGTTCAAAGCTGCAGAGACCAAGCCCAAATCTGTAATTACTCCGCAACACTTAACGCCAATATTTCCAAATAGAAGAACAGATTTTTTTCAGAAAGCTGAAAAACATCCTGATGATAGTTTTGTATGAGAGCTCTAGGATCCAAGCTAATAATGTAATTCAAAGAAAGCTGGCCAGGATTCAGATCATGGCCCGGGACTGGGAACAGATCCCTTTTCCTATGCTTCTGTAACTGGCCAGTAAAGGCATTAAACCTGGGAAGAGTTAGGAGCATTCTCGACTGCCAAATCTAAGCCTGCCTCCTCATGACACATGGTAAGATCGTGTGTTCTCCTTCATTATCAAATCTCAGTTGTCTAGGACAGCTCCAGACACATGTGTAGATGCTTAGCAGTTAGCTGTTGGATTGCTGTGTGCACTTAGTCCTCTTTCACAGATTTTTAAATAATTCTATCTTGTTGGAGGTTCCATGACTCCCAGAGAAGGCCTCCACATTAGACCCACCTCCAGCACATGCATGCCATACTAATACAGGGTGAATATAAACAGGGTCCTTGCTCTTTCCTTGTAATGTGGATCCTCTAGGATAAGAATTAAAGCAAAAGTAGACAAGTCTCAGACAAGACTCTGAGATACACAGCTTAGTAAATGGGCATGGGAAATAGATATTTTCTGGAGGTCTCAGGTCCAACTCAAGTGTTCAGATCCAAAACCAGCCAAGAACTCATGAATGCACCCCATTGTTGATGATGTTTAACTGCTAAGGACGCTCTGCTTATCCTAAAACGAGGGTTAAAGAACAATATTTAGGCAAAGGCAAACATTTTCAGCATCACCCTATGATAAGGATGAGTAAGGTAGAGACAGAAATATAATTCACAATCTTTATAGCAAGTGTGAAACAAATATGAGCTATCTCCTGGCAGGAAGCAGGTTTCAAAGGCAGTATAGTATATCGCTTTAGATTCTTCTTGGTCAAAATGTGGCCCTTGGAGCCGGGCTTTGTGGCGCACGTTTATAATCCCAGTACTTGGGAGGCTGAGACCGGAGGATCCAGGTTCGCAGCCAGCCTAAGCTACTTAGTGAGGCCCTCTGTGACTTAGTGAGACCCGGTTTCAAAATAAAGAATAAAAAATAGGGCCAGGGGTGTGGCTCGGAGGTAGAATGTCCCTGGGTTCAATCCCCGGTACCGCAAAAAAAAAAAAAAAAAATGTGGCTCTTGGATTGACCATATACACATGGTCTGAGAGGTCGCTGGAAATGCAGAACCTCAGACCCCACTACAGACCTACTAACTCAGTTTCTCTGTTCTAATGAGATCCCCAGGTGATGCATAGATACAAAGCTTCAGGAGCACTACTTGGGTTCACATTTTTACCCTTATCTGGGTGACGTTCAGAAAGCTGATTAATGTCCTCTTACCTCAATTTCCTCCGTTGGAAACTAGAGATGATAAATGACTAATTTTATGTGCTGAACTGAAGATAAAAATCAGGTAATGCAAATATATTGCCCAGAACAAGGTCCAGAATCTTGCACGTACTCAATATATATCAGCTACGATTATAATTTGCCAGAAGGAAATCTTTAGTCCAAATTAATAAATCCAGGGAGATTTTATAATGTGAAAGTCAAGAAGAGTTACAAAGAGAAAGGTGCTTGAAGTATAGAAGAGACTTTTTCTTAGAAGACTTCAGCTGTTTATTTTTTCTGTTTTTTCTTACTGCACATAGAACAGAAGGGTCTATGCACCTTCCTGCTATAGCGTTGTGATACTTCGCATATTGAGGATCACACATATGCATTTGGGGGTCTATGCACCTTCCTGCTATAGCGCTGTAATACTTCGCATTTTGGGGATCACATTTGCATTTGGGGGTCTATGCACCTTCTTGCTATAGCACTGTGCTACTTGGCGTATTGGGGATCACACATTTGCGTTTAGGGGTCTATGCACCTTCCTGCTATAGCGCTGTAATGCTTCACTTTCTAAGATCGCGGGAAGACTTTTCAAAGCAGGAGTTATGTTCCATTTTTGTTTTGTACCACTTTCCACTCTAGACATTAGGAAGCTGCAGCTTTGACCTGATGTGACCAGGCTTGCGATATTGTACTGGCTGATGAAGGAGATCTGCAGGTGACATTGTGGATGCCGCCCTGCCTAGATCCTCTTCACCAGGCAGCTGCCCTGGTCTCCAAGCTGCTACGACTCAAAGCTGCCCTTTTCTCCAGAAAATTGCCTCTGTCAATACCAGCTGCGTACTTTTCCATGACTATCTGAATAGGTCGGACACAGCCAATGAGTGACTGATCCGGGGAACCATAGCAGGACAATTTTGCAATGAAAGTCATGCTCCTGGATTCCCATGGGATCAGACAAATTTCATCTTCAGAAAGTTTCTTCTTCTGCCCTAACCTGCTTCCCTCACTGCCCCTTCTGAAAGCACTTTTCGAATAAATCACATTAACCAAAGTCCTCCTCCCAGGCTCTGCTACCAGGAAATCCCATCTGAGGTGAGGTCAGGCAGACAAGTCATAGTAAGAAAAGAGGGGACCACAGCCAGAAAGGAACTCTTGGCCAGGCATCTCAGCACCCCCTAATAAAGAACACTTCTTATTCAACCCTGATAAATGCTCTAATACATCTTGTAAGCCCATATGCTTAATTATTACAAAACTGAAAATATTTTATTTGGCTTTAAAGTTAAAATTGATATATCTGTTATCATGACAAATTCATATATCAAACTACAAAGGTATATATTCATTTGTAGAGAGGTCCCTGGCTGATCAGTAAATATCTTGGTTCTCCGACGGGCTATGTCTGGTGACATGAATCTGAGAGTGGGTAATTGTTATAGTTAGCTATAAGATGTCCCCTAAAGAGCTCATTTATTAATATTCAGGGTTGATGTAGTCGAGTCATGAGGGTTGGAATCCCAGCAGTGGACAAATCCATTGTAATGAATTTATCTGGGTGGTGACCCAGGCCAGTAGGGTGTGGCTGGAGAAGATGGGTCCCTGGGGGTGCGGCCTTGAGGATTATATATGGGTCCTCCTGCCCCATCTCTCTCTTGCTTCCAGCCTCCATGATGTGAGGAGCACAGCCCCAGGTACTCTCCCTCTATTCATTTCCCACCGCCATGCTCTTAGATCCGCGGTCCCCAGCCTCACATGGACTGAACTCGAAACTGTAAGAAAATAAATCTTCTTTCCTCTACGTTGTGTGGTCAGGTCTTTAGATTAAGGCTGGGAGAATGCTGACTGGAACAGTGACACATTTTCAGGGGGCTCTCCGTTATCAAAGGCCTTCTCAAAACAGGCACCCTCCAAAGACTCCTTTATTCTTACTGAGTTATAAAAACACCTCATTGTTTGAATTATTTGAAAAAGTATAAATAATTGATCTTTTCCACTAATAATGTCTAATTACCCACCTAATGTGTATATGTTAAAAAGAGAAACTTTATCTCCTTCATTTCTACATGTTAATAAGATTAATTCACAGTATATTGAAATTACTTTAAAAATGGACAAGTCAGAATTAAAAAAATATTTTCTAATATAAAGTTCAAGTCAAAAATTTTCTCAGCAGGTTTCTAAATGTTTGTTAATGGTATGTTATTTTTGTTTTGGCAGGGGGTTGTTTTGGTACTGGGGATTGAACCCAGGGGCATTCAACCTCTGAGCTATATCCCCACTCCTTTTTTAGTTTTTGTTTTGAAACAGGGTCTTGCTAATTTGCTGAGGATGACCTTTAACCTGCAATCCTCCTGTCTTAGCCTCCCATGTACTGGGATTACAGGTGTGTGCCACCAGCCCTGGATAATGGTATGTTTTTGTGGACTTTTATTAGAATACCTGTCTGGTGGCTATTAGAAAAATTTCACAAAGATTGCTCAAAGGAAGGCTTGCTATTCTTCAATGAATGCATTTAGCTTGAACATCTATAAAAACAAAATCTGCAATTAGTAAAACTTAGGTGGAACTGGCCAACTTATCCCAAACCTAAGCTAGTACTCACATGAGGAATTTAAATAATGCAATTAAAAAGTCTTTAACAAGCCCTCACAAAACAGACTATACACAAAGAGCCACATTGCCATATCACATTGAACAGCTTTGAGAAATTACCCTGAAAAGGTAAAAAAAAAAATCATAGATTTCCCCCCAGTGGGAAGAGATGCACAGGAGCTGGGAGATATGGCCGCAAAGGGATTCTGCCTGGTGGGTCAATGGAGATGGTATCATGGTGACTAATGCTGAGTGAAACGTGAAAACTTTTGAGAAAACTTGCTTTATGATTCCTTATCTTCACTCAGTAGTTTGTGGTTTCTACCATTTTTGGGGGGGGGGGAGTTTGTGGCTTTGACAGTTATTTTTATGTGTTTCTCTCTCTCTCTCTTGGGGGGTGGGTACTGGGTACTGGGAAATTGAACCCAGGGACATTCTCCCACCAAGCTATACCCCCAGCCTTTTTCATTTTGGAACAAGATCTTGCTAAGCTTCTTAGGGTCTTGATAAGTTGCTGAGGCTGGTCTTACCCTGTGATCCTCCTGTCTCAGCCTCCCAAGTACTGGAATTACAGGTATGCATCACCATACCCACCCAGCTTCTCTGTTTTTCTGTGTGTGTGTGTGTGTGTGTGTGTGTGTGTGTGTGTGTGTTTGTGTGTGTGTGTGTGTGTGTAGGGAAGGGAAATTTTGTGAAAATAATTGGAGAAAGAAAACATAATAAAGCTTAGCACTAATTTCTTTTGACAAATTTAAGACCTGAGGTACGCTTTGGGCTGTCTCACTCTTTTAACTTAGAGACTCTGTATAAAGTCTGCTTCATAAATGGATTTGGATTTAGTAAGACCTGACACTCTCATGTTCTACCAGAGCATGATTAAGGCACAGGATTAACTGCATTAAAAAAGACAGCATTTCTTTTTCCTCTAAATGAACTTGATGGTTCACTATGAAATGACCCTATTATGGAACTTTTTACAAAGATATCATAGGAAAAAAAGACTATGCTGAAGGTAAAAATCTTGTTTTCTCTTCGCATGTCAGATTGTCTTTGTTCCTAGGAGTTCAATAGCATCTTTAAACAATTCTTTCTAGATACATACTTATTTGAATATGTGAAATGATTTCAGAAATTCCCTATGTCCCAGAAACCTTCAAGCCTTCAGTTCTGTGAGCGTCCCCAGAGTGGTCGCTACTGTCCTGCTATCTGTTGACGTCAGGGATACTCTTATTTAAAACTGTCTTTGCTATACTCCAAGGCCAACATATACCATGTGTCCTGACTGATAGTCCTTTCAGATAGCTCAACAAATACCACACTACATGGGACAGTAAAAAGCAAGATGAACGAAAGATTCCTATTTTAGGAACTGGCCCTGTGTTTTGAAAATAGGAAGTTAAGAAGGAAGAAAACTAGGATTTACCAAGTGGACACTTCCAGACATCCTCCTTTTCTTGCTAATTTAATCATAACTAAATTTTCTGTGAGGTAAGGACTATGTGCTGTCTATGGACTGTGATCCTTCTAAAGAGTTAAGGCATTATTTCTGTATTTAAAATAGTGTGTTTTATGTGTGTGTGTGTGTGTGTGTGTGTGTGTGTGTGTGTGTCTGTCTATATATAATTTCTTTTTTTGGTACTGGGGATGATGGAACTCAGGAGCATTCTACCTCTGATCTACACCCCCAGCCTTTTTTTTAATTATTTTTTTATTTTGAAACAGGGTCTTGCTAAGTTGCTGAGGGTCTCACTAAGTGACTGAGGCTGGCCTTGAACCTGTGATCCTCCTGCCTCAGCCTCCCAAATACTGGGACTACAGGTGTGCACCACTACACTCTGCAAGCTAGTATAAAATTCACCAACCAAAGAAACATTTTCTACCTCTTCCTATCAATTTGAAACAGTGAATACATGATGGTTGAAAGTAGAATCCCTACACAGAGATGGCTACCCAAGGGCAAAGCATGGTGGTTGGTTGATGACTTCAGGCCTCAAGAGGAAAACGAGGTCTTCTTCCTCTATTTGCACCTTCCAGCTTCCCCACTTGCTGGTTCTTACTTGTTTGCTTTGCCCCTGAAGGAAAGGCTCTCTCACCATCACTCACTGCAAAAGACCTTTCCCTCTCAAACCTTTTCTCAGGTTTTCTAGGTGCCAACCAGTAGCCTTCATTTAAACACTTTCAGAATATATGCATGCCAGCCGGGCGTGGTGGTGCACGCTTGCAATCCCAGTACTTGGGAGGCTGAGACCAGAGGATCCAGGTTCACAGCCAGTCTCAGCAACTTAGTGAGGCCCTCTGCAATTTAGTGAGATCCTGTTTCAAAAAACAAATAGGGGGGTGTAGCTCGGAGGTAGAATGCCCCAGTATTCCAAAATATATATATATATGCATGCCCATGTTCATAGCAGCACAATTCACAACAGCCAAATTATGGAACCAACCTAGATGTCCATCAACAGATGAATGCATTACAAAATTGTGGGATATCCACACAATGGAATTCTACTCAGCAATCAAGAAGGAAGGACAATAGTATGTCATCTGCAAGAAAATGGAAGGACCTGGAGAACATTATGTTAAGTGAGATTAGCCAGTTACAAAAAGTGAAGGGTCATATGTTTTCTCTAATATGTGCAAGCTAGAGAGTACAGGGAGACCAGAGGGACTCCAAATAATGGAGGAGGAACCTCAGTGGAGCCAGGGAAGTGGTCTAAGGGAAGGGGTGGGGGAAGACTGAGGCTCATTAATGGAAATACTACCATCGACTATGTGTACATATGTGAATAGCCAACATCAATCTCAGTATTCTGTATTGGGAAGGGGATAGATGGGGAGGCAGCGGCAGGGTCCACCAAATACTAAGTGCATGTATGTCACTGTCAATATGATTTACATTATGATGTGAGACTAGAATGCACCAATTAAAGTACAGTAATTTAATAAAAAAAGAACTCTAGACACCCTGGGGAGAAATTGGGGGAGTAGAACTGCTTTTGCAATGACATAAAATAAGAACATGAGACCAAATGTGGGGTGCTACCACCAGACCCTCCCAGGGGTGCAGCAGAGAAGTAGAAGGTGGCAGCCGCCATGCAAAGCCAAGTCATACAGACCTGCCCTCTTGGGATGCAGGGGTCTGCCAGGTCCTTCCCTCCAGCTTCCAGCAATGTCAGTCCTACGGACCTTTTAACCACCTGTTCAGGACGGAAGCCTCATGTTCTGCTAGGTATCTCTGTTCCTCCAGCAGCATCAGGCAGCACGTTCTGTCAATCTATTTTTAATCTATACCCCAATCTTCTCACTTTCCCCCATCTCCACCTTACCACCTAGTTCACACATCTGTTTCTCCCCAAGAAACCATAAGAGCCTCTCAACAGACCTTCCAACCTTCAATTGTCTTCTCCTTTCTACATCATCAGGGTGATGCTTTCAGAATTTAAACTGATCACTGGACCTGTGATCCCAGTATTTGGGAGGTTGAGATGGGAGGATTGCAGGTTCTAGGCTAGCCTCAGCAACTTAGTGAGACCCTGTTTCAAATTTTAAAAAATAATAAAAATAAAAAGGGCTGGGGGTGTAGTTTGGAGGTAGACTACCCCTGGTTTCAATCCCCAGTACCAAAAAAGAAAAAAAAAACTTCATCATCACAAACTGTTAGTTAAAACCTTCCAATATCTCATGGAGCTGCATGAGAAATTACTTTTCTTTCTACAGAACCTAGAACAATATTATATTCAAGCCGGGCGTGGTGGTGCACGCTTGTAACCCCAGTACTTGGGAGGCTGAGACAGGAGGATCGCAGGTTTGCGGCCAGCCTCAGCTACTTAGTGAGGCCCTCTGCAATTTAGCGAGATCCTGTTTCAAAATAAAGAATAAAAAAAATAGGGCTGGGGGTGTAGCTCGGAGGTAAAATGCCTCTGGGTTCTGTTCCATCCCCGGTACCGCCAAAAAAAATATTATATTCAAGTTTATGGCCATAACTGTGAAATTCAATAGAAATAGCTGATATGGACTGAACTGTGCCCCCTCCCAGTTATTATTTTGAAATCTTCACCCTTAATGTGATGGGATTTGGAGATGGGGCTTTGAGAGATAATTAGATTTAGATGGGGTTATGAGGGTGAGGACTTTGGAGGGATTAATGCCTTTGTAAAAAGAAAAAGACTCCAGATCTCTCTCTGTCATGAGAAGAAACAGTGAGTAAGAAAGCCAGAAAAAAAGCCCTTGCCAGGGAACTGAATTGACCATTATCTTTTGTTTTGTTTTGGTTTGGTTTTTGTGGCACTGGGGATTGAACCCAGGGGCATTCTACCTCTGAGCTATACCTCCAGCCCTATTTATATTTTATTTTGAAACAGGGCCTCACTAAGATGCTGAAGATGAAGGTGAACCTGTGATCCTCCTGTCTCAGCCTCCTAAGTACTGGGATTACAGATGTGTTCCACCATGACTGGCCAATTGGCCAGGATCTTGATCTTGAATTTTCCAGACTCCAGAAATATGAGAGAATGAATTCCTGTTATTCAAGACATCCAGTTTATGGTATTTTATTATGGTATCCCAATCTGACTGCTATAGTAACCATGCCCTCCTCTCCCTGTCCCTTTCTTCCTAATAAAAGAAAATGAGTCTCAGAAAACTTTAACCCTTGCCTGAATTCCCCAACAAGGAAAAGCTAAGTTTATTCCCAGGGCTGCAGTGTATCTGACCCTTTGCAGTGATTAGCTGGCTATTCTCCTATGTATTTTTCATCTTTTCCCTGCAGTTCATTATTTAGTCCCAAATTAAAATTCTCTGAAAGGTTCATCTGTGAAAGTGGAAAAAAAGTGTGAAATTCTAGGCATGTGGTCTCACTCCTAATGAAAGATTCCGCTTAAATAAATATAACAACCAGTAAGCATTTACCCCTTCTTGATCATTTTCAATTTGATGGATTTTAAAAAGGGGTAAAGGTGGATCTGAAAAAAAAATGAAATTAAAAAACTACTAAGCTCAGCAGTATTTGAATCAAACAGCTAGAAATTAGTCATAAACCATGGGGCCTTGCTGTGAAACTATAACCTCGTGCAGAAGATAAGACTCTTTTGCCGGTAGGAATGAATCAGAAAGTTTCTTCAGGGGCTGGTTCCACAGGGCAAATAGCGCTCCATAAAAATCATTTTAGTAAACAAACGCATGGCGAAATAATTACACTTCCTTATGGGCCCCTCGTCCCAGACCTTTTCTGCAGAAAGCAAGAGTTATTTTATTTCATTATTTCATACACTTTCTGCAGCCACAAATAGATTTCACTATTCTCCCTTTGGGATGCAAGAATCAGGCTGGTGGAAAAAAACACTTTGATGAGACCTCTTCAATGTAAGCATACCTAAACTGTTGGGACTAATTTTCCTTGGCATCTTTCAGAATGCCAGGTATGTAGTAATGAGGTTTCATGATGTATAGTGAATGCAAAATCCAACCTAATCTTTCCTGCAGGTTTTAAGGAAGGCTTAAAGTGGTGCATAAAATCAAGTAAATTTACAGGGAAAAGAGGTCAAACATATCTTCCCCAAAAAATGAAAACCAAGATAGACAACCAATTCTCTTTATTTAATTTTCAAAATAGTTTTCTTCTTTGTTAGTAACCTTACCCAGTGACTTAGGTAAATTCCTGCAGTAAGTATTTACTAAATTGTATTTTCACTTTCTGTCATGTGATTCCCGAGTATTTATCTTTTGACATCCTAACGCCAGGCTCTGTAATTATTCACTGGTTATTTTCAATGTTTTCAGGTAGACACAGAAAGCAAGAGATAACCTTGAGATGGTTAGGGACTGACACAGGGACAGAAGACAAAAGGTATGTGATAGTTAATCTAAGTTGTCAACTTGACTTGATCATGACACACCCAAGATTATGTGATTTTGGGTGTGTAACAGCAGATTAAAGAGAAAGCCCTGCCCTGAATGTAGGCAGCAGGATTCTGATAGGTGCGGACTTAGATAAAGAGGGAGAAGCCACGTAGAGTGTGTGCGACTCGTTCCAAGGAAG
>PVJS01008975.1:41253-51703 GCA_004027185.1 Glis glis
CTGAATTAGTGGTTGCTCCAATCCTAAGACTCCAGCTCTTAGACCGTTCGACCAGCTACTGGTTCCTCTGACCCTCCACGTGCAGTCAGAACCTGGGACTACATTGCTGCAAACTGTAAGCCATCTGATAAATCCCTTTTTTAAAAATATACTCATTCTGTGTATTCTGTTAATCTAGAGAACCCTGTCTAATACAAGGTATAAACAAAAACAGAAAGCAAACAAACCAAGAAAAGTAGGTATTACCCCTGAGCTGTCGCTCATTAAAAGAATGGTATACGGGGAAAGGAGAAAAGTATCCAAGGCTGTAAGCCCCTATTAGGGTTTGGAATTAGAATGTCCCCTCAACCTCATGAAGACAAAGCAGCCATGTTGGAGGCAGAGTTTGATTGCTGACAAGGTGTCCCTGGGAATGTGGCCTTGGGGTTTATATGTGGTTCCTCCTTCCCTTGCAAGCTCTCTGTTGCTTTTAGCCTCCATGATGTAAGAGCAAAGCCCTTACACTCTTCTCACATTGCTTCTGGACACCATGCCCTGAGCTCTGCATTTTTCACCCAGCCTAACATGGACTGAACCCTTGAAACCTCCAGAATTGTGAGCCAATAAATCTCCTGAATTTTTCACCCAGTCTAACATGGACTGAACCCCTGAAACCTCCAGAATTGTGAGTCAATAAATCTTCTCCCTCTAAGTCATGCTCATCAGGTGTTTTGAGTTACAGGAGTAAGAATGCTGACTGAAACAGCCCCAAATCTCTCATCCCTTAAAATTGGCTTGCGTTTTTCCCATTCCATTCCTCCTTCTCCCCACACTGTTCAACAATTTTATTGCCAGAACCAGGTCAACCGTAAGACCAAGTGCACCATAAAAGTTAGAATATTAAATATAATAATAATTAATAAATAAAAGACAGAATAATGGTGCCATGATATCTCTAAGAATAGACTAAAGAACTACTGATTTGTATCTTCCACAGGGAAGAAATTCGTTATAAAAATACAACACTCATGACCAATAAGAAATACCAGATCCTAGCCCATACCAGCAACTCAATAAAAAGCTTGGTTTAGGGTCAGAGTATGGGTTGTCCCTTCCTTTGTTTGAGAAATAGCTTGGTCCTCCTTCTAATCAATATGGTCTCCCTTCAGCTAAAGCTCCAGTAAAATCCTTGCCTGTGTATGTCCACAACACTGGGCTCAGTCTCCTTTCTATCATTTCCATGCCAAGAGAGCCTGTCTCCAAGAACAGTATGAAATTAATATGAAACTTAGAACAATATGATTTATGAGCAATATAACCGTGGCTTTCAGTTACACAACCCTAATTCCTAAATTCATATGCCTGATTTTAAAGTTTCTTTTTTTTTTTCTTTTTTTTTGTAGAACTGGGGATTGAACCTAGGGGCATTCTACCTCCGAACTACACCCTCAGCCCTATTTTTTTTTAATTCTTTATTTTGAAACAGGGTCTCACTAAGTTGTGCAGGGCCTCACTAAGTAGCTGAGGCTGGCTGTGAACCTGCGATCCTCCTGACTCAGCCTCCCAAGTACTGGGATTACAAGTGTGCATCACCACACCCAGCTTCAAGTTTCTTTTTATTCCCAGTCTTTAATAATCTGCCCTCTCCTAGCCCATACAATATATATGAATCCAAGGAGATAAACAAGGCGTTATCTGAGATCTATCATTATTCTTTTGCCACCCATAGTCTGGATTTCTGCACCTTTTGGGCGAGAGGATCAAACAGGAATTGTCCTGCTTCCTACCTCTGAATTTCTATATGTGGCCTTTGCTGAAAAAATACCCATTATTTGGGGATTGGTGTGTGTCCTCCACTCTTTTCCCCTCCCTCCCTTACTCCTGGAGTCAGTGCTCATAAAGTAGCTAACTACGGATATCTGTTTCCAGTTCTCTCACACCATCCACCTGGGTTTGGCTGAGGTAGCCCTCTACTGTCATGGTCAGGAATATGGGCTCTAGATTCAGACTGTCAGGTGCAGATCCTGGCTCCCTTACTTACTTAGCCTCTCCATACTTTAGTTTTCTCACCTTTAAACTGATGATGATAAGCATTTCAACTTACAGGATTAATACAACAAAACAAACGAAACGATAATGACAAAAAACATAGGAGAATGCCCGCCATAAAACAATTGCTTGGCAAAAGAATAATGTTTTGCTCTATTCCCCCAAAATCCTTGATTTGGAGTTCTTACTTCTAAAGTATATTAATAGCTCACCCTATATCCCTCCAGAAGTAAACTATTTGTTGCATGATTATTAAATATCAAAGGAAAGAAAACATTTGTCAAAAATCCCATAAATTTTATAAGTGAATTGATATATATTGTACTTGCACATTTGTATGTCTTTTCTGTTTCTATGTTGCCAAAGTTTATACTAATTTACCATTGACTATTGAAATTTGAGATACCTGGAAGCTGAGCCCAGTGGTGCATGCCTGTAATCCTAGTACTTGGGAGGATGAGATAGGAGAATTGCAGGTTCAAGGCCAGCCTCAACAACTTAAGGAGAGCCTCAGCAACTTAGTGAGATCCCATTTCAAAATGAAAAAATAAAAAAGGGACCTGAGAATTTAGTTTGGTGGTGGAATTCCCCTGGGTTTATTCCCTAGTCCCCCCCCCCAAAAAAATGAGATATGGGCATTTTAGACACAGCTCCAAGTTCATGTATAGTCCATAGAACTTTGCCCCTATATCATTTCAAGGGTACCTTCTTTATTCCACAAGGTTATAAAATCATCTAAAATTAATGCTAAGTTCTTCAAATTTTTAAATATCCATCTCCAGTAAGGTATGAGTTATTCTTGTGGGATTTTCAAATTGTTTTGTGGAGAAAGTTCAGTGAAGTAGAACTGACTACTGCCAACATTGTGCTTAATGAGGATGTATGGCTGCACATTTGAAATCGTAAATTACATAGAGAATTCTGATTTGCACAGGCATGTCCAGAGTTCCTTCTTCTTGGGTCAGTTACCCTGAGGCAATGTACATGTCTGGTCTGTAATGAGTAACTCCATCTTCAGACATTGCTAAAGGGCTCCACAGCCATTTTAATATACAACAGACACAAACAACAATTGCATTTTTTCATTGATGATAGATCTAGAATACTATCCATTCTTAAACACTGGACCGACCATTTTTGGCCACATGAAAGATGTCGAAGTAGAAATTAAAAAAAAAAAACCTGCTTTCAACAATAAATATCTATTAGGTATCTGTGATTTCCCAGATGTAAGAGACACTCAACAATGAAGAAAAAAAAAAACAGAGTTCTGCCTCCATGAAGGTTTAAGTAGGGATGAGTAGGCAAACATAGTTGAGCATAGTTTATCATTTTTTTCTTAAATGCAGTATATATCATGAGCTCACTATGCAGGGGATCTTGGTTGGGTATTTTGGATGCAAAAGGAATTAAGATGCAGTCCCTTTTTGTGAAGGAATTAATGATCTAATAGAAGGGATAGACAAAGAAACAGACACAACTGCCATCCTGACAATACCGCTCTCTAATCTTCCCCAAATGGTCAGCCTGTGCTGGACCCCACTGCTGTCTGTATAGTAGAATTCTCTTCTGTGGTGTGAGTCTGACATCTTGCTGCCTTATTGTGTGTACAGTTGGACTCTGAGACCCAGGGGTGAACAGCTGTTGTAGTTATAACCTGCCAGATTCAAAGGCCAAGAATGGAGACACTGAGGTCCTCTAGTTTTTAATAATTTGAATGTCGGCCTTATGCATGCATGGTAAAACTGTGACGCTTCTATAATTTATTAAACACCTCATTCACAAATTTTGGTCAAATAAAACGCTGAAGCCAATTTTCTTAATCATTTTCCCAGCTTTCTCCCATTAAAGTGGAGATACCAATGTAAGACTCCTGTATTATCATATACTGCTTCTCTCCCAGTGACCCCAGATGATCGTAACTAAGTTAATGAGGAACCATTCTCTACTTGAATCCTGTCAGTAAGTTAAAAGGATATTAGGAACTTCTGGTTTACCCTTAGAGCTGGAGAGAAATGGAAAGACAACACTCCCACCCTTGCAAGAACAGAACAGCTGGACAAACTGTAAGTTTATGACTCTTCTTACAGCTGTCAGAGAGCTGAAGACATAGGGCAGTCAAAATCTCTGCAACTAAAGGAGAACACGATGCAAAACACAAGCATTGTCTTACCTGGGGCTGATGACACCAGAGATGGGTAAGAATTTAGCTAGGGTGGTGAGAGAATTCTTAAAAGTCCAGATGTGCAAAGGGCAGGGAAACACTTTTGGCAAGAAAAGAGTTGTTCTTTCTAGTGTCTTTCCTTTAATTGCATATTTTCATAGTAACACAATGACATCATCCAGTTTTTCCAGATACAGCAGAAAAAATTGATCCTACTCCATGGCTAACTAGGAATCAATAATATTCAAGCTTAGGCAATTCACTGGTGATTTGCTCAATTAGCTCTTACAGAAGCATGCTATTCACGCGGTAAGATGTAGAGTCATTTTTTACAAAGTACAATTCAGGAATGAGAGCTGAGATTTTCTTTTCAGTGACTTTTTTTATCATAGAAACATTTTTTATTGGTGTATTGTAATCATACATCTTGATGGGTTTCAGGGTGATAGAAGTATACGTGTACACATCTGTCAATTAGCCCTCCCCCAACCCCACCTCCATTCCATCCCCTTCCCCTCCTTCTCCTACTCAGTATAGTAGTTGACTTTGATAAGTTTGTGTATGTACATCCTGAGCATTAGGGTGTTTCTCTCTTCCCCCCTCCTATCTCCTTCAGTTAGGTTGCTTTCTTTACTCATCTGAAGTTTTCTCCATCTTTCTCTGGAATCCCTCCCACACCCTATTTCTGCCTAGCTTCTGCATATTAGGGAGAGCATCTGACTTTTCACTTTTTGTGACTGACTAATCTAACTAAGCATAATGTTCTCTAATTCCATCCATTTCCCTGCAAAAGATGTAACTTTGTTCTTCTTTATGGCTGCATAAAATTCCATTGTGTACATATCCCATAGTTTTGTAATCTGTTCATCTGTTGATGGACATCCTGGCTGGTTCCGTAGTTTGGCAGTTGTGAATTATGCAGCTACAAACATAGATATGCATGCATTAGTATGGTAATTTTGTTTCCACTCTTTTGGGTAGATGCCTAGAAGGGGTATTGCTGGGTCATAAGGTAGGTTCATTCCCAGTCTTCTGAAGACCCTCCACACTGTTTTCCAAAGTGGTTGCACTAATTTGCAATCCCACCAAGAGTGTATTAGAGTTCCTACCTCTCCACATCCTCACCAGCATTTGTTATTGTTTGTGTTTTTAATGATTGCCATTCTAATTGGGGTTAGGTGAAATCTCAAGGAAGTTTTGATTTACATCTCTCTGATTGCTAATGATGTTGAACATTTTTTTCATACATTTATTGGCCATTTGTATTTCTTTTTTGTGAAGTGCCTATTTAGTTCACTTGCCCATTTTTTTTTTTTGGATTGGGTTGTTTTATTATAAGTGGTGAGTTTCTTAAGTTCTCTGTATATTCTAGATATTAGTCCTCTATCAGAGGAGTAGCTGGCAAAATCTTCTCCCATTCTGTCAGCTCTCTGTTGAGGTTCTTGATAGTTTCCTTTACTGTGCAAAAGCTCTTCAGTTTAATGCAATCCCATATATTGATCCTCTTTTTAATGTCTTGTGCCTTTGCAGTCTTGTTGAGGAAAATTTTTGCCTGTGCTTACGCATTGAAGAGTTGGACCTATGCCTTCTTCAAGTAGCTTCAAGGTCTCTCGTCTAATTTCCAGGTCTTTGATCCATCTTTAATTGACTCTTGTGCAGGGTGAGAAAGTGTGGTTTATTTCCAATTTTCTGTATGTGGCTAACCAGTTTTGCCAACACCATTTGTTGAAGAGGCTATCTTTTTTCCAATGTATGTTTTTGGCTCCTTTGTCAAAACTCAATTGGCTGTAAGTGTATGGATTTGTTGCTGAGTCTTCTATTCTGCTCCATTGGTCTATGTGTCTGCTTTTGTGCCAATACCATGTTGTTTTTATTACTATGGCTCTTTAGTATAGTTTGAAGTCAGGTATTGTGATGCCTCCTGCATGTGTCTTGTTGCTGAGAACTACTTTGGCCATTCTGGGATTTTTTTGTTCCAAATGAATTTAAGGACTGATTTTTCTATGCCTGTAAAGAATGAGATTGGTAATTAAATGGGTATTGCATTGAATCTGTAGATCACTTTTGGTAGAATGGCCATTTTGATGATATTTATTCTGCCTATCCAAGAGCATGGGAGGTCTTTCCATCTTCTAAGATCTTCTTCAATTTCTTTTTTTCAATGTTTTGTAATTTTCCTTGTAGAGGTCTTTTACATCCTTGGTTAGGTTTATTCCTAAGTATTTTATTGTTTGGGGGATATTGTGAGTGGAAATGTTTTCTGGATTTCTTTTTCAGTGGATTTATGTTTGGCATATAGAAAAGCTTCTGGTTTTTTAAGATTGATTTTTGTATCCAGACACTTCACTGAATTTATTGATCAGTTCTATAAGTCTTTTTGTTGAGTTTGTTGAGTCTTCTAAATATATCATGTCATCAGCAAATAGAGATCATTTCATTTCTTCTTTTCCTATTTGTACTCCTTTGATTTCTTTCTCTTGCCTTATTGCTCTGGCTAGAGTCTCTAGTACTATATTGAAAAGAAGTGGTGACAGTGGACAACTTTGTCTTGTTTCTGTTTTTAAGGGGAACTCTTGTAGTTTTTCCCCATTCAATATGTTGGCTGTGGGCCTATTGTATATTGCCTTTATGATGTTGAGGTATGTTCCTTCTATTCTGATTCTCTGCAGTATTTTTATCATGAATGGGTGTTGGATTTTGTCAAATGCTTTTTCAGCATCTATTGAAATGATCATGTGATTTTTGTCTTTAGTTCTGTTTATGTGGTGGATTACATGGATTGTTTTCATATGTTGAACCAGCCTTGCATCCCTGGGATGAACCCAACATTCTCATGGTGTATAATTTTCTCAATGTGGTTTTGAATGTACGTTGATAGTATTTTGTTTAGAAGTTTTGCGTCTAAGTTCATCAACAATACAGGTCTGAAGTTTTCTTTTCTTAAGCTGTCTTTATTTCATTTTGGTATTAGTGTCATGTTGGCTTCATAAAATGTATTTCGGAGAGTCCCATTTCTTTCTATTTCACAGAATAGATTGAGGAGTATTGGGATTAGTTCTTCTATAAAGGTTTCATAAAATTCACCTGGGAAACCATCTGGACCTGGGCTTTTCATTGATGGTAGGCTCTTTATTGCTGCTTCAATCCCTTTGGTGGGTATTGGTCAATTTAAATTTTCTATATCTTCTTGATTCAACTTAGGAAGGTTGTACATGTCTAGAAATCTGTCAATTTCTTCTAGGCTTTCCATTTTGTTGGAGTATATTTTTTCAAAGTAGTTTCTTATAATCCTCTGGATTTCCACACTGCCAGTGGTAATATCACCTTTTTCATCTCTTATTTTAGTAATCTGGTCTTTTGGTTAGGTTGGCTAGTGGTTTATCTATCTTGTTATTTTTTTTTCAAGGAACCAGCTTTTGATTTTGTTGATTTTTTGTATTGTTTTCTCATTCTCCACTTCATTGACTTTTGTTCTTATTTTAATAATTTCCTATCTTCTACTGGCTTTGGGGTTGGACTGTTCCTGTTTTTCAAGGGCCTTTTGGTGTGTCAATAGGTTATTTGCTGATTTTCTGTTCTTCTTATGTGAGCACTCAGTGCTATGAATTTTCCTCTTAATACTGCCTTCAGAGTGTCCCAGAGATTTTGATACATTGTCTCTGTTTTTGTTTCTAGGAATTTCTTAATTTCTCCCCTTATTTCTTCTGTGACCCATTCCTCATTCAATAGTGTGTTGTTCAGTCTCCGTGTGTTTATGAGGTTTCTCTGGGTCTTCTTATATTGATTTCTAGTTTCATTCCATTATGGTTTGAAAAGATGCAGGGGATTATATCACAATTTTTGAATTTGCTAGTATTCATTTTTGTGGCCTAGGATATGGTCTATTTTACAGAAGGTTCCATGAGCAGCTGAAAAAAATCTAAACTTGGCTGTAGTTGGGTGGAATATTCTGTATGTATCTAGTAGGTCCTTTAGGTTTATGGTGTTCCTTAGGTCTGAAGCATCTTTACTGACCTTTTTTCTTGTCTTGAAGATCAATCTAGTGGTGTGAGAGGAGTGTTAAGTCTCCCAATATTATTATATTGGGATCTATGTGTGACTTAATGTCACGAAGAGTTTCTTTTATGAAAGTGGTTGTACTTATGTTTTGGGCATAAATATTGACTATTGTAACATCTTTTTGCTGGATTGTTCCTTCTACCAGTAAGAAATGACCTTCTTTGTCTCTTCTGGTAAGTTTAGGTTTGAAGTCTAATTTGTCTGATATCATAGTTGCTACTCCTGCTTCTTTTTGAGCCCTGTTAGCATGGATTACCTTGCTCCTTCCCTTCACCTTTAGTTTGTGAGTATCTTTACTTGTAAGGTATGTTTCTTGCACACAGCATATAGATGGATTGTGATTTTTAATCATTTTGACACCTTATGTATTTGATTGGGGAGTTGAGGCCATTTATATTCAACGTGATTATTGAGAGATAGGTTTTAATTCCTAACATCTTGAGTTTTAATTTCTGTTTGAGGTAGTGTTTTTTCTTTGCCTAGTTGTTTGTTTGATGGTAATCATTGTTTCTCTGCTTCTGGCGGTTCTTTATTATTTCCTCTTTGTAATTAATCTGAGTATTTTCTCTAGTGCTGGTTTGGAAGACATAAAGTCTTTCAGCTTCTGTTTGTTGTGGAAGGTTTTTATTTCCCCGTCAAAATTTGATAGATATCTTTGCTGGGTAGATAAATCTTGGCTGGAAGTTGTTTTTTTTCAGAGTTTCGAATATGTCGTGCTAGGCTCTCCTGGCTTTCATGATTTGGTTTGAAAGTCAGAAGTGATTCTTATTGGTTTGCCTCTAAATATTATTTGGTCTTTTACTCTCATTGCCTTTAAGATTCTCTCCTTGGCCTCTAAATAAGTCAATTTGATTATTATGATGTATGGTGAACCTCTTTTCTGATATTTTCTATTAGGGGTTCTATATGTTTCCTGTACCTGTGTGTTGACATCTTTTTCTATATTTGGAAAATTTTATAATATTCCTTCTCTGAAAAAATTATTGATTCCTTTGGTTTCAGCTTCTATTCCCTCTTCTGTGCCTATTATTCTTAGGTTTGCTCTTTTAAGATTGGCTGAGATCTCTTCAATGTCCAATTCAGGCTGTCGAATTGTTTTTCTAAATTATATACTATGTGTTCATTTTCAGAGAGGTCACCTTCTAAGAATGAGATTCTGTTTTCCATGTGGTCTAGTCTATTGTTGATAATTTGTATTGACACCTTCATTTCAGTTATTGCATCCTTCACTTCCTTCAGAGCTTCTTTTTGATTCCTGTTCAAGGTGACAGATTCTTTTTTAATTTGATCCTTCATTCTTTCAGGCTCTCTCTGAATTATTTTCAGAAATCTTGTATCATTTCTACTATTAAAGTTCTGAATTGTCCTTCTGGCAATTGTTGCACTTCTGTGTTGGCAGATTCTGTGTTGAGGAGTTGTAGGAGCTCATTGTTTCTTTGCTATTCTCCTTCTCATGATTTCAGGTTTCTTAAGTTTAAATCTTTGTTGCTTTTGGTAGCTCTCTCTCACTCTATAGTTTCCCTATGTCTAATCTCTCTCTCTTTATAGTATCTTATTCTGGAGGTAGACATTTGCTACAGATGAACCTTAAAAGTGAACAGCCTTTATTGAATGGTTATTCTCACTTGCTCAGTATAATGTCCCTTTGCAGGCCCAATTCTTGGTCTCCTTCAGTGATTGGGACTCTTGACTGGTGCCTCTCACTGCCTGTGCAGGCACCCAGTGCCACTAGTGCCCCCTTACTGCAAGTATGGGTCTCCATATTCTCCACTGGAGTTGTCCCTATGTCTCTCTCAGTCTACACATATGGCTGGTGTCACCAGCGAGGGACCCTGGGCTTGTGTCTCTCTTTGTATACAGAAGCAACAGATATCGCTTTGACCTGACTCTGTGCAAACACGAAACTCCACGTTTTCCACAGAGAGGGCTGAGTTGATCTAATTTTTCCCCAGGTACCATGACTGTGTGTTCCATGGCAATCACCCGGAACCCTGCAAGGGCACTGCAACCTGTGAGCTGTAGGTCTATCTCGCCCAAATGTTGCTGGGGGCTGTCTGCTTATCCGTGTGTCTACTGTGTCCCATAGCAGACCCCACTCCCACCTCCATGGAGGTGACCCACAAAGTCTTAGATCCTGTGAGTCTATTGCTTGCTACACAAGTCTTTGTAGCACTTCCCTCCCCCCCCTCCTCATGCACA
>PVJS01008976.1:0-25410 GCA_004027185.1 Glis glis
CAGTTCCACACATAAAAAAAGCCAAATCATATAAAATCTCTCTCTCTCTCTCTCTCACACACACACACACACACACACAAACACACACACACACACACACACACACACACACACACACACAACTGAGTACAACTAGGAGACTCTGAAGGTCAGTAGATAGCATCAATTTCAATATCCTTCTCGGGATATTGTAATATAGTCTTGTAAATTGCTAATATGGGAGAAAATGGCTAAAGTGTTCATAGGATCTGTCTGTATTGTTTCTTACAACTGAACGTATTTCACCAGTTTTTATCCATTTATTTTTTGTGTGGTATTGGGGATTGAACCCGAGACATTCTACCTCCAAGCTATACCCCCAGCCCTATTTTACTTTATTTTGAAATAGGGTCTTGCTAAGTTGCTGAGAGTCCCACTATTTGTTGAGGCTGCCATTGAACCTGCAATCTTCCTGTCTCAGCTTCCCAAGTACTGGGATTACAGGGGTGCACCACCACGCCCAGCTACCAATTTTTACAATAAACAATTTAATTAAAATAGCTGTAAAGCAAGGAATCCTGCAAAGATATCTTCAAGTCCTTTCCACAATCACATTTTGGCAAAATCCCCTAGTATTGATATATTTTTAAAGTATATTAATTAAAATTTGGCAAAAAGTAATATGAAAGGTGGTTTTAAGGAAAATAAAAGAAAGTTTTAAAGGCCTATTCAAATATGAAGACCTGGGCCAGGGCATTGCCGGGTGTGCTTGTAATCCTCACTACTCTGGAACCTGAGGAGGAAGGATAACGAGTTTAATTCCTCAACGACATTGTGTGGCCCTGCCTCAATTTTAAATAAATGAAGATCAGAAATAAATAATAGCAGAGACAAAGAGTAGGTCAAAGTAGCATATGTAAATACATTTTTCTAATAGAATTACTTATCATTATTTCAACCTAAATAATATTTCTAATTTTTCCTGTTATTATAAAATATGAAAATTATGAAAAAATAACAGAAAGGAAATGAAAATGAAGGGTAATAAGTGCATTATAAAGAAACTTTAAAAAATGGAGATATCAATGGCAAAGAACAAGAAGCATCTATAGTCAATTCTATGTACATGTTAATGGATATGCCTTTTCTGATAAATATAAATGATCAACTTATTGGGAAATTATTACTTTATTACATGGTATTAAAATAATAGGACCATTAGCTCAATACAATAGAGCTCATTTTGACAACATAATTACAACTAAATACCAAACTGAATCCATAAAGGATATTACATCTTCTAGACAAAAATATTAAAAAGTATTCCTTCTCTTTTGCAACAGGTAAAGAATGCTTTGATTTCTTTCCATGTTAAACATTGTTTAACACAATCAGTTAACAGAAATTACTCTAACATTGATCAAGATGACTTCAGAAAACTAAAAATAAATGTTTTGTTATGAGAAACCCTCATTTCATGTGAATGATGATGTGAGATACTATATTTTTCATGGTAAGAAACATTTATTTTGAAGAGAAAGCAAACAGTTCAGCTCAGGGAGACATGCTGAGGTTTTAATAAAAGAAAAACTTTGCCTTGTCTACAATACTTAAAGTCTTAGACACTTGAGGTAAAAGAGATGAATCAAGCACTGGGAAGGGGCACAGGCCCATATTCAGTCATTATTTACATTACTGGATCTATGCAGATCTCACTTTTAGATAAGTGAGCTACTATTTTTGGCAGAGGGATCTTCAATCATAGCCTTGGATAGGGTCAATCATATTTTAATCATCAGATAGTCCAAGGAATTGCTTCTTAAAGGGAGAGTTGAGTATTTGCATGTATATACTATTAAAGTATCTAATTTTTTGGAGTTTTCAGTTCATGATTTTACTTCTCTTTATTTTTTCATTTTGTACAACTATGTTATTAGGTATTAAGTAATATAAATTCTTTCTCTACTAATAAACCAGTTTATCCCACTTAGCAAACTCTAAATTGAAATCTTAAAAAAGGGAAACATATAATGTGGGAACATACAGAAAAATGCATTGAAAATCAACAGAGAATACTTTTAACCATCATAAGAATGTTATCGTAATTGATAGTCTTTAACTTCTGAAAAACAGAAGAGTAATTAGAATCAAAATAGATATTAAAATAATTACCAGTAGTTTGTTTTACAAAGGAAGAATAGAGCCATAAATGGTTAATTGCCCTATAAAGCGTATCCTTTTAAATCGTGCCTAAAAATCCTCAGTACACAAGGCCCAAAACAGTGGTCATACTATTTAATAATAATAAGATGGTATGCAGAAATTATATTTTACCAATAAATCAAAATTAAATATACCACTTTGAACTACATCGAATAAGAGGAAACATTCAACAATAAACTCAGCAAAGTACAAGTTAAATAACAAATAGATTATGGTAATATACAGGAATATGTAGGACTTAAAAGAAACATTCATATTCATATAAAATGTTTGTCTTTAAAATAATCACAAAAATGCCAATGAAATCAAAAGTGGAGTTCTACTGCTTCAATCTTCATTTATATTAATTTGTGAAAAGATTGTGAATCAAAAATCTCTGATTCAAAATTTATGTTTTACTTTTACATCACAAACCATAATCAGTATAATACTATTGAAATATCAGGACTCATTAAGATGACCCTAAAATTAGAAGATATTTTGTTCCTTGTTTGAGTAAAGAATATACACAGGCTTATATCATCTTTTTCTCTAAACTCATCCTGTTTGACTCAAATGCCTTTATGTTGAAAACATTTTTTTAGAATATAAACACTATATTTTTTCAGTCATTAATTTTGGATTAAGAGAAGTAATATCCACATTTTTGCAATCTAAGTTGTTTTTGTCATGATAGATTATACAATTTAAGTCTTTAAAGGTTTAAGAAAGGTAACTAAATCATGATGAACACATATCAACCTATGGGGACCAAAGTCCTGGCTGAGGAGGTACTAGTCCCACTGGTAGTAACTTTGTACACTCCATGGATGTAAAGCAGGACTTTGGACAGAGGATGCAGAGCAGGTTACACTCAACACTATCTCCAGCAGAGGAGAGACTTGGAGACCACACTTTACCTATTTGTAAACAAATAAAAATCTCTCTGGAAGAATCCTCACCAGTTGTGAACAGTAATGCTTCTCTGAGTTGGGGACTTGGTAAGGGACAAAGGTTCATCAGTGAGATTATTCAATTTAATTTTACACACACATGAGCTCTTTCAAAATACCCATAGTAAAAATTGTAACTTTTAAAATACTATGTAAGCCGGGTGTGGTGGCACACACTTGTAATCCCAGTACCTGGGAGGCTGAGACCGGAGGATCTGGGTTCGTGGCCAGCCTCAGCTACTTAGTAAGGCCCTCCGCAACTTAGTGAGACCCTGTTTCAAAATAAAGAACAAAAAATAGGGCTGGGGTGTAGCTCAGAGGTAGAATGCCCCTGGTTTCAATCCCCAGTATCACAAAAAAATACTATCTAAGAATGAAATGAGAAAATAGTAAATCACTAGTTCAATGACAATAGGCTACAGAACTACAAGAGGCAAAATAAGAGAAGGGATAAGAAAAGAACCAGGCATTATCTTCAAAAGGAACCACACAGTTAAATAACAAAAACATGTGTCAGTGGAATTCACCATGGGAATTTGAGCTGAGTAGTCTAGGAATCTTGACACTGCTTGGTTGTTCATCCCTCTATCCCCTTAGACCTCAGTGACTCATGGTGAATCATCAATTCCCTAACTTGGTTCTGTGGAGACATAGAGGGGAGCTACAGTAAGAACATCTAGTCTCAAGGTGGAGGGTGGACCTATCTCCCAGTAGGTTTTCTGGTCAGAAACATTGGCTTCTGTATAACAAAGGATTATCTTATAAATGTGACACATGGTTGAGAAGAATCCAACCAGTAGTTAAGAGATGCTAGAGGGATAATATATATACAGGAAGGGATCCATTATTATAGATATAGAAATGGAAGCAGAGGCCCTTTGAAGGTAGAGTGTTGATTAGTATAAGAATGAAGATATCCTGGCCGTTTCCAAGTCTTAAATGTCATTTGTAAATTAATATTTAAGGTCGTAATTGTTCTTTTTTCCATATACCCACAATATTTTTTCATATTCATTTCACATAAGATTTTCATTTTATAACTAAGGCACAAATGAGCCTTTCATTAGTCTAAAAGAGAGATATGGTTAATAACATTCCATTGATGATATAAAATTAGAGGCACATTAGTAAAGACACTTGGCAAAACATACCTCTGCACACAACAATTGCAAAACAAAGAGAAAACAACAATGGGAACATCCAACCTCAGCAACTGATCCCACATAGGTGCTGGATGTCTGTTTAGAGTGGGGGCCCACTTCCATCTCCTTACATAAAGCATGTATGTGTCCTGATGTATTTAGCTTGGACCCTGTTATAAGCAGTGCAATTAGTGAGAGGGAAGTAAGGAGTTTCTAGAGAGGGGATATGACAGGAGCTCAGGATAGAGTTTGCAAGAGTGGCAACATGTCTCTGCCTCCCTTAGCAAAGCTACTTGGATTTGTTTAGGCATCTACTATTTTTATCTACCTCTTCATATCTATATATCTTTGTATCTATGTATCTTTTTTGAATTCCAATCTCAGAAAGTCAAATTTGTAAAGACTAGTTAATTTTGTATTTCCTGAGGTAAATACTTCCTGATAATCCAATACTTCCTTGCAGAGAAAAGATACTTACCAAATGTGGATTTGCCCCCAGGACCATGATGCAGAGGCAGCCTGAATGGAGTGTGTGTATGAGACACAGGAACCTCAGATAAAGGTGTGGGCTTCATCATCTCACTTCCTGCTGGGAAATGATCAGCTTGTCATCTGCAAGTGCTGTGGCAGCCTCTGGAAGGGGATTGGATATTATCTCTGGAAAGCACTTGAGATTGCAAAAAGCTAGCAGCTATTAAAAGTACTTCATAAAACTTCTACCAGGAGTGGCAGTAACTGATATGGGAGAATATGCTTTGGAAATAATAAGAATCTCAATGGGGCTTGGAGAAGACACTGGATTATCATAGGTTTAGCCAGGTGGTGACTCCTATTGCAGTTGGCTCTCACCAACCTCAGCCCCAGCTCCTTAGCCTATTCCAGGGTTGCTTCTGCCCACCTGCTGTCTAGTCTCAAGACAGCAATGATCTCACTACCATTCCCACATCACAGGCACATCTTGCCAACCTAGTCTCCTGCCTAGGCCTGACCTTCACCTCTGTCTAATAGGTTCCAGGAATGGGCATGCTCCCCCATACTTCTTAGCCTTGATTAAAGATAGAGGCCAAGAATGACTCACTTCTGGGAATCAAGGGCAGGGAGAGAGGGTGGCAGAGAGCCTCAGAACACAACTGCCATCTTCAAGGTTTCTGAGGCCAGGTGAGGGTACACTGAGGCCATATGGCCGCTGGCGCACCTGTAGGCCAACATCAGTTCCATGGCTGCCCCACTGTAAGCCGCACATGGCCCTGTGTGTCTGTGAGATCAGCCAGCCCAGGCCTTGACCCTGGTGGTGCTTGGGTCTCAGCTGACCACCCTGCAAATCCCAGTATCCCTTGACTGGAGTGATGAAGCAGGCTCAGGGCACCAGGTATGCAGGTCACAGAGATGTGCTGTTGTCATTCCCTCCTGAGGGCCTCAGGTCAGACTTGTCAAAGTCACCAGAGAATGGAGCTTTGCCCAAGGTGGCCCCTGGAATTTTGCCATGGCCCCTGCCTTTAGAACCATAGGACATTATTTTCTAGTGCTCCTAGCAGGGATGCTCAACTTTTTCAAGGAGAACTGGAAGGGACACTCAGACCTGGCGAGATTACACAGAAGGCAGTACGGCAGCAGCACTACACATCAAGAAAAATTCAACTGCCAATGTAATTGTCATGGGGACAGAGTGGAGTCCCTCCTTTTCTGGGTCCAAGAAAGAGAAGACCTCAATTTCACTTGCTCATGTGGCACACTTTCTGGGTGATGATGGAGAAATTGAAACATGAGGACTTGTCATGGCTCATACTCCCATGGATGCAAAGGGCTGGGAATGGTGGGAAGCAGGGCTGTGGTAGGGTTCAAAAGGAACCCTGCCTTTGAGCAGTGAGGGAGCTAATGGTCTAAGAAAAGCATGAAAGTATGACTCTCCATACGCACATTTATCCACTGGGAGTACAGAGTGTTGGCCTGGAAATGATGGTCTGACTAGCAATGATCACCTGAGATTCATGGACACTCACTGAGAGTTCCTGGAGGGAATGGGAAGAAAATATTCAGAAAGGGCATCTTTCAGGGTGAATATTCACTTTCACTTTAATTATGCATGAATTCTTTCAAAACATTCTTAGGAAAAATGGAATTTTAATATTATTCAAGAAAATTTCCAAAGCTGAAATAAAACATTTTAGAATGAGAAAAATAAGAGAAAGGGAAAAAGGAAGGAGTGGGAATCTTTTGAAAGAGGAATCATAAAGTGAATTTAATAAATAAACAAGACATGTCAATAAATATAGTATGTGAGTTGATAAAATTTCTTTAGACCAAAAATGTCACATCACTGTGGTTGTTGACCACTGTAGTCTGTTGAAAAGCCACCAAGCTTTGTAGGCAGTAATGACTCAATTTCTTTTGAATGAAGGAATTCTCTGAAGACACAGGGAGGATCTACAGAGAATCCTGCTCCCAGAGAAGGAGAATCAAACTTCACTAAGGGTGTCTGGAGAGAATAAGAATATGGAATGAATCTCGTGTGGCTAGAGGAAGAGGAGAGAGAGAGAGAGAGAGAGAGAGAGAGAGAGAGAGCAAGAGATTCAAGACTTGAAGAATAGAGAATGAGAATAAAAAGCATTAAAAGCTCAGTGGTAGAGTGATTGCCCAGCCTACATTTGCATCTTGAGAAATTTAAAGCCTTTGGTGTTTATTTTGTCTGACTCCTAAAATCTATTCACATTATTTACTTGTATAATATTTGAAAATCTACAAATGAGAGAGAAAATGGGACTTTAATTTCTTTGAGTTGCAGAAAAGTGTTAGTCTTCTACTTGAGAGATATAGTCACAGATTCTCTTTAGTAAAATACTCACCTTCAGGAGAATGATGGGTAACTCACACACCAATGGGATTCTCTTCTAAACCTTAAAAAGTGTTATTTCAGTGAAAATACCTGAGAAAATATTTTGTAAATATTAGAATGTTAATGCTGGAAATTATAAATTGATAATACATATTCTCTGAGGATTAAGATTTGTTTACAAAATTTAAAGTATAAAATACTAGACAGGTAAAGTTTGACTAAAATATTTTATAAATGATTTATAATAAGAATGTCATTTTCCTCCACAGTGTGAGCCCCTTCCTAACCTGTCATTTCTTTTAAACAAATGCTCAGATTCCTCATCCTGTCCTGAATACTCACAAAGAAATTTCCATTGGCTTCCTTTCTCCATTCATATTCTGCTGCTCCCCCCATTTCTACACACTCTGATCACAAGGAATTTATCCCAACCCCTTTAGCTGCACATGTATTCCTTAACACAAGGTCGTTCCAGGTGGTCTACCCTCTGTCAGAAAGAGGTAAAACAAACTATCCTCAAACAATGTATTTCTTAATAAAAAGTACTTCCATGCATCTTCATAAGACCCAGAGTCCCCTAATTGCCTAAACTTAGAAATTTCCTTCTAGTTGACTATATGAAATGTCCCTGAATTTATCCACTGAACTCCACAGATTGAGTAATCTTTTTATGATTAAGTATACAATGTTAATTTTTAGATCTATTTGGAAATCCATTGTGTGAGAGACATTATTGGCCTTATTGGTTTGGGCACCCCAAATTCCTATCATATAATAATTCATCAAATGTTAACTAATGTCAAAATAACTGCATGTGAGGAGGAGAATAAACTCACTGTACTTGAAGTACATTTGAAAAACAAATTGTCCTTGCCTTGCAGGCAAAGCAGAACTGAGAGAAGCGGGTGTCAGTGTCAATGAGTACAAAGGACTGAATGCTGGAAAACAGGAGGCCACAAGCACTGAGCTATTCACATTCCACTTCCCTGGGTTTGCAACTAGAGTCATCCAAATGGTCAGAATAGTGTAGACTGAATAAAAGACAACAAAGGAGATTGCCTGGATGTTGATTTCAACCAAAGTCCAAGGAATCAATACAAAGAAGCAGAAATTAATAACTCACCATCCTAACGGAGAGGACTTCGCTGTGTGTATCCTAATTCCTATTATCTCGCCTTTAGTGACCCTTAGCCCTTTATGCTTATCTTTGCATAGGTAACTCCCTGAAGATCTGCCTTGGAAGTAGCACAGGCTTCATCTCCAAGAACCTGGGTTGAGTGAGCAAGGACACAGGGTTCCACAGCCTTCTGCAGTACAGGGCTAAGAGAAGCTCTTTGCATACTGGCACACTTGGTGTTCTTTCAGAATTTTCCCAACATTATTGAGGAATTAAGAATTGGTTTAAGCATAAAACAAATTTTCAGTTTGTGGATGGGTATTTTGTGTGCAAGAAAAACTTGAGGAATGTTTAAAACTGCACTCAAGCTCAAATGAGCTGTGTTGGGGTACACACATGCCCAGGAACACAGAACTCAAACATCTACAGGCTACCCCAGTTCAACATGTGGTATGAGCTAAATCCATTCACAACTGGTGTTACAGCTTCCTGTCTGATTTTAGGCAGTATCCTACCACCACTTTACATTAGCTCAAAAGTTGCAATACTTCTAATATTCACTTCCACAAGCAAAATGGACTTTCTTAGGTAAAGAGCCATATTTGTTACAATTTTTACATGTTTCTCAAATGTTTAACAAGCATAAATTATGCTACCATACTTACTGTACTTCTAATAAAAATAAATAAATTTCACTGATGACATTTTTAATGTCCCAATAAGCTCTGGGTTCAATCCCCGGTACCGCAAAAAAAAAAAAAAATAAATAAATAAATAAAATAAAATAAAATAAAAAATGCTAAATCAAAACAAAAATTTTAAATCTATATAATCAAATGTGAAATGAAATAGTGAAAATTTTTGCATGTCATCCTGAAAAAGAAAAACCCAGCAGGTGATTTTAAAACTAAGAGGCATAATTTCAGGTATACAACACACACACACACACACACACACACACACGAAGAGACAGAGAGAGAAAGAGAGAGAGAGCTAGAGAGAGAAAGAGAGAGAAAGACATGAGTATAAATAGTATAATCTGGATTTAGTACACAGCATCAATTTCAGTATCCTTCTTGTGATATTATAATACAGTCTTAGCTGGGCATGGTGGTGCATACCTGTAATCCCAGTACTTGGGAGGCCAAGACAGGAGGATCACAAGTTTGAAGCCAGCTTCAGCAACTTAGCAAGACTGTGTTTCAAAAATAAAAAAACAACAATGACAAAATAATAAATAAATTAAATGGGGCTATGGGTGTGGCCTGGAGGTAGAATGACCCTGGGTTCAATGCCCAGTACTATACAAAAATAAAATAAAATAAAAATAAAAATACAAATATAGTCTTGTAAAATGTTACCATGGGAGAAAGTGGCTGAAGTGTTCATGGGATTGGTCTGTATTATTTCTCACCAATTTTTACAACAAACATTTAAATTAAAATGTTTATACAAAGCAAAAATTCCTGTAAAGATTGTGTGTGTGTGTGTATATGTGTGTGTGTGTGTGTGTGAGAGAGAGAGAGAGAGAGGATTGAACCCAGGGGCATTCTACCTCCCAGCTATACCCCAACCCTTTTTATTTTTTGCTTTGAAACAGGGTGTCACTAGGTTGCTGAGAGTCTCACTAAATTGCTGAGGCTGTCTTTGAACCTGTTATCCTCCTGTCTCAGCCTCCTAAGTACTGGGATTACAGGCATGCATCACCATGCCCAGCATCAAAGATATTTTAAAGTCCTTTTCATAATCACATTTTGAGAAAATCCACTGGTATTGATATACTTTTAAAGTTTATTAATTAAAAGTTGGCAAAAGGGAATATGAAAATTAGGAAACTTTAAGGAAAGTAAAAGAAAGTTTAAAAACTCTATTAAAATAAGATGCATTTTAACAGACAGAGACTAATTGTAGTGGAGCACACTTTTAAACCCAGCTACTCAGGAGACTGATTTTAATGCTGATATATATGTATTTGCTCAAATATAATTATGAATCAAAATTCTCTGGTACAACATTTATATTTTCTTTCCTATCACAAACCATAATTAACAAAAATATTATTGAAAAGTTATGGCTCATTAACATAGCCTTAAAATTAGAAAATATTTTGTTCCTGTTTTGAATACAGAAAGCACATAGGCTTTTATATTTTTCTTAAAACTCATCCCATTTGACTCCCAGGTCTTTACCTTAAAAGCAATTTTGTTTTAGAATTTAAAAATTGCATTTTTCACAGAAGTTAATTTTGGGTTAAGAGAAGCAATTTCCACATATTTTGCAACCTCAGTTGTTTGAATTATGATAGATTATATAATTCAAATCATTAAAGGCTTAAAGAAGGTCACTGGATCATGATGAATACGGATCAACCTGTGGAGACAGGAATCCTGTCTGGGGAGGTGCTGATTCCCCTGGCAGAGACATTGTACACCCCATGGATGGCCAGAAGGACCTTGGAAAGAGGGTGCAGAGCAGGCTTCACTCAGCACCTGCTCCATCAGAGGGGAGGCTCTGAGTCCACACTGAACATTTGCAAACAAATATAAACCTGTCTGGAAGAAACCTCACCAGTTGTGAAGTGATCCTTCCCTGTGTGGGGGGTCTTGGTAAAGGACAAGGGGAGTGGTTTATCAGTGTGATCATTCAATTTAAGTTTACAAACGTAGGTACTTTTGAAATATCAATAGTGAAAATTATAACTTTTACAGTAGTATTTGAGGATGAAATGAAAATATAGTAAATCACTAGTGTAATTAAAAATAGGCTACAGAACTGAAACAATAAGCAAAATGAGAAGATAAAGAACCAGCCATCATCTTCAAGAGGCATCACAAAGTAAAATAACAAAAAGTATGTGTCAGTAAGAATTTGCTGTGGGAATTTCAAGATAGTGAGATTGGTAGTGATACCTTCATATATGGACATAACATTATTTGAACTGTTGCCTTCCTCAATCCTTGTTTTTCTGCTCCCCACCTCCCTCCCCCAATCCCCTTCCACTAGTCTACTGTTTTCTTTCCTCATTTGTCTGAAGTACTACAATTCAGATACTGTTATGTCCATATATCAAAGTATCACTAGCAATATCACCAACCTGTTTAGGGAAATAGGAGAGAGCAGGGTGGGATCCAGAGGGTAACACACCAAGTGCTGTGTGCATGTATGTTGGTACCACCTTGAACCTCACTCTGATTTTACCATGTACCAATAAAAGTTTTAAAAATGAAATAAAAAACAATAATATATTGCCATATTTACAATAGCCAAATCCATTAAATTCTCAGATAATAAATTTCAAGATGAGTTTTTCAAAATAAAAATACATAAATAGAACTAATTGGTACACCTGGATGAAAGCGAGACATTGTGAAATATGTTGACTTACAGTCATTAAATTTTAGGTAGGAATGAATTGTGTAGGTGAGAAATAGAAAAGTGTTAGAGTGCTAAGTTGAGACTAGACAAAGGAACATTGGAATAAGAGACTAAGGAGTTTAGGTATAATTTGTGAGGAAGTGAAATCCATGTGTTAATTTGAGAAGTAAAATGATCAAAAGGAGGGGGGAGAAAGAAAGAAATAGCACTCAAATTTGGAATAATCCTTACATGCATTTCAAGATCAACTGTGTAAGTTGAAGAAACGGAGACTCAGTTTCCTTAACTACCAAACTGACCAGCAAATTATATTTGAGGGGTTGTGAAAATTAAATGCAGTCACTTATGTAAGGCACCTACAAGAAGTCTTGTGAGCCAATAGTCTGACAAGCTTAGCATTTCTGGGTTATTGATCCCTCTTCCCCCTAAGACCTGCAGTGACTCTCAGGTGACAGTGCCTCATCAATTTCCTGACTTGTTTCTGTGGAGCCACAGGGAAGAACTACGTTAAGAGACTCCAGTCCGCAGAGGGTGGACCTGATTCCCCAAAAGGGTGTCTGGTATGATATTTTGGTTTCTGTATTAAAAAGGATTACCTTATAACTGGGACATATGATTGTGGTGAAACCAGTCAAAAGCTGAGAGACATGAGAAGACTGAAGAGATACAGGAAGGGATCCATTATTACAGTTAAAGAAATGGCAGCAGAGGGCCTTGGAGGCTAGAGTGTTGAATACTATAAAAACATTCTGGCCCTTTTAAAGTCTTCTCTCTTTTTATTTTTTATTTTGAAATAGGGTCTAAGTTGCTGAGGCCCACCGCAAACCTGTGATCCTCCTGTCTCAGTCTCCCAAGTACTGGGATTACAGGTGTGTGCCACCACATCCAGCTTAAAGTCTTCTATATCAGGGTAACATTTATATTTTGACATTTAAGGCCCATATTATTCTTTCTTCCAATAAATATACAATATTTTTTCATATTCATCTTTACATAAGATGAATCTTTTCATTTTATAACTGAGAGGCAAATGAAAGATATGGTTAACAACATTCCACTGACGATAGAAAATTGGAGACCCATTAATAACTCCACTTGGAATAACATGCCCCTTCACACAAGGATCACAAAACAATCAGAAAACAACAGACACATCCACACATCAGCAACCCATCCCACATAGGCACTGGGTATCTGCTCAGAGTAGGAACTCACATTTGTTATCTCCTTACTTGAAGCATGCCAGAGTCCTGACTTCTTTGGTGTGGACCCTGTTATAGGCAATGTGTATATTGAGAAGCAAGTGAGGCATTTCTGAAGAATATAATTGACAGGAGGGGAGATATCAGGCAACCCCACAACCATCAAGAAAACAAGGAACAGGGTATAGTGGCAGGAAGACTAGCAGAGTCTATGACTCCCTCCTACATCAATGGTTCTCTTCAGGACCTATCTGCTGGAGACAGGTGAGAACTGTGTAGTAATTGCATCCGTGCCAGGATGGTGCATCTGCAACAAGGCCACTGGTGTTCAAAGATTATTTAAATACATAAGCACATCTCACCACACTTTAAATGTGGAGAAATTGCAGAAGGAGAGGAACTGGACAGATGCGGGGGACAGAGCAGTAGGGGACAGACAGGGCTAACACGTCACTGCAGAAATGACGAGGGCAAAATAGCAACTAGGCAGAGAAAGGAATGAGGTATGGCTGTGAGTCTTGGCATTAAACAGTACAGAGCACAAGACATCTGCCTGGTACTATGTAAGCTCAGCCCTGAATTCGTGCCCTCCCACTGCTCATAGCCACAGAGCCAAGGCCCCACATGACCCTCTCCCTACAGCTGGAGGGAACACCTGTCAGGAACACAGCTCTCTCTAACCCCTGGCTCAAGCTGGGAGATCATCTGAGCCCTGGAAGGTCAAAGTCTTAAGGGGAAAACACGTAGCCAAGTGACCAACACTGTCCTAACCCATGACAGATGACAGGAGGGAAATTTACTACAAAAAATCTTGAAGGAAAGTCTTACTGTCACAATCTAGTGCTCCCTGAAAATAGTGACCATGTGACTGCCTATGATTCCTAGACAGGAGGCCCCAGTTCAATAAAGGCAGAGGAAGGATTTATGACATGGGTCTGCCACAGGACTGAACTTAACAAGGAATGACAAGGTCAAGTGGCATCAGTCAGCCAGGTCACAACACTGAACCCAAACCCTTAGCTACAAGGCTTCAGAACAGCAGTTTGGGGCTGCAAAAAGCCCAAGCCTGACAAACACAGCACCCATGTCAGGAGACCAAGGAGCAAGGCAGGGCTCAGGTCTTGAGACAAGGTTGGGGGTCCCTAGGAAAAAACAAATGTGCAAAGCCCAACATAGACAGTGGTGTGGTTGTGAGGGACCTTACCCACTGAGGCTACGAGTGCAAAGTTCTCCAACATCACATCATGATACAAGCACCTCTGAGCTTCATCAAGGAGCCCCCACTCCTCCTGGGAGAAGTACACAGCGATATCCTCAAAAGTCACACGGCCCTGTCACAATAAGGCAAGTGAGTTCATGAGTAGCCTCAACCCCCAGGACCTTGCCCTCCTATCCAGCTCCCCAGTACAGAGATACAGGCCCTGGTGCTACTGCTCCTGCTCTTCCTCAAACACCACGGATCACTATCTCCAGTTGTCATGACCAGAATGGGGAGGTGGTGCTACCTGAGCTCTGGGTCCAACGTGCAGAGTCCCAGCCACACTCCTACTAGTCAAGTTCCCTAGGGTCCAGATGATGCCACACACACACATACTTGTCATCCCCTCCCAGGCTTATACCTTGAATACATCCATTCACATGCCTTCCTCATCTTCTCACTGTACTAGGGACCAAAATTCCCTCATATTTCCAGACCAGGACTGCTATATCCTAATACCACTGCTATCCCCTATCCATGCAAGACACTACTCTGGCTGCCCAACATGCCCTGCTGCTCATGTGCTTGTGAAACTCAACCAGGACCCAGCACCATGCCAGTCTTTTGCTAGAGTCAAGCCAAGGAGCAGCTCCAGCACTGTGTGGGAAGACTACCCTATCAGGCCTGGCTCCCCACTACAATCTCAGCACCAGAACCCTGTGTGGGACTCAGGTAGCCTGGGCAGCTACCTCCCCAGTGCTGCCTGCATTGTCAAGCCCCAGCCACAGTGCTCAGCCCAACCCCTGGCTGCTGCCACCTGAGGCCAAAGGACTCTCCCAGAGGATCGTATCTGCTCCTAGCCTAGGCTGCCATCCTGCCAAGAGTCATCACAAAAGATGGGCTCAGCAGAGGGGAGAAAAAGCACCACACTGACCTCAGTGTCATTTGATCCCCACTACTGCTTTGCCTCTGAATGAAACTTATATCCATTCTCCACTTAAACTCTTTACTACCAGCTGGACAAGCTCCCCATCTGATCCCCCTCACCTGTATCGGTGATGAGCACCACCTCGATCCAAGTAACCACGCAGGAACACTGGCGTCAGAGGATACTCTCCCCACCCTTCCCTGCAGATGTTACTGCCATCACAACCTGAAGGATACCCCTTATAGATCTGCCATAGTCTACATGCCAGCCACCAGTGATGGGAGCCTTCACCAGAATCCCTTCCCTGAGCTCCTGATGTCTGTCATTGCTGCATACTTGGTATTTCCAGACTCCAACACAGGACTCCACATTGTGAAAACCTAACTTTTGGACTTCTGGTTTCTTGTTCTGCAAGCAAGGAGCTTGGAAGTCATCACTCCCTTACAACAGCAAATAAGTAGTTAAACAGGCTGAAAAACAAACAACTCTTCTAGGAGACAAGGACACAGGGCAAACTGTCTCCCCACAACTGGAAAGATGACAAGCAAACAGAGAGTTGAGGCTTACAGAAGCAGAGACTCACATAAAGAGAAAACTTGGGCTACAATCCATGAATTGTGGACAATTCTCAGAGTAAAAACTGCAGGGAGACTCAGTGTTAGGGAACCTCCACAAAGGTGTGATTATTTGCCTCCAGGAACTCCACCAGCTTCTCACAGTTAATATCAAGGGGAAAAAATCCCTTGTGCTTACAGCAGAGGGAGGAGAAAAAGAACCATTTTTAAATATCCCAAAGTACTTGCTCTTCTAAACAAAGTGTTCCCTTAGGAGACAGGAATAACCCAAGCCTAGCCTCAGAAGTATTATCAGAGCCTATCTGACCTAGCAGAAGGAGAATACCCAACTATGACTCCCTCTAGTAATCCTCTCTCACATAATGGGGGAGGAAGAAAAAACAAACTTGAGAAAAACTTGTGAATTTCACAGTCCACAGGCACAGGCTCACTAAAAAACCAATACCTAAATCACAGGATTTAGAATGCTTCCTCTCCCCCCATACCTTACCATATTACTGAAGGCCCATTTCCTTTTTCCACATATATGTCTGGCTATCAAGAAAGAAATTATGAAGCATACCAAAAGGAAAAAAAGACAATTTGAAAAAAAGAGCAAACATCAAAACCAGACATGACATGGATGTTAGAATTACAAAACCTATAATAAAGATACTAAAGGTTCTAAGGGGTAAAGTATACAGCATACAAGAACAGACAGGCAATTTAAGCAAAGATGGGAATCTGAAGAAAGAAAGAGAAAGAAATGCTAGAGGTTAAACACACTGTAACAGAATGAAGTCCACCTCTTTTGGGCTTAGCAGGATACACTGGGCTGAGAAAAGAATCTAGAAGCTTGAGGATATACCAATAAAAATTTCCAAAACAGAAAAGCAAAGCAAAGTGCACAGAGACAAAACAAAACACCAATATTCAATGATTGTGAAAAAACTACACAATGTATAACATATATTTACACTGAGAATATCAGAAGGAGAAGAAAAAGAAAAAGATAAAGGGACAAAAGAAATATTTGAAACAATAATGAAGAAAATTTCTCCAAATTCATGTCAGACACCAAACTAAAGATTCAGGAAGTTCAGTAATCACCAAGTAGTATAATATCCCCAAAAACCTACAACTAAGCATATCATGCTTGAACTATAGAATATCAAAGATAAAGCGACCTAAGAAAAGCTGGAAAAAAAACCACTTTATCTATACAAGAATAAAGATAAGAATTATATCTGACTTCTCTTCAGATATCATATAAACAAGAAGTGAGAAAGTGTCAAGAGAAAAAAAATCTACCAACCTAAGATTGTGTAATCTGTAAGTATCCTCTAGAAGTAAAGAAGAAATAAAGAATTTCTCTGACAAACCAAAATCAACAAAACTTGTAGTCTATAGCAAGTAGAACTGACTTTTAAGAAATATTAAAAGAACTTCTTTAGAGTAGGAAAATGATATAGGAAGAGCATTAAAGAAGGAATAAGTGAAGGTGAAACTGAAAATTTTATTTTTCTTACTGTCAATAAATCCAACAGACAACAATTTCTTCAAAATTGTAATAGCAACAACAAATTTGACTATGGATGCTTGTTATGTATGTTTATGTATAAAGTGAATGAGGAATAATAACAAGGGACAGTAGGGCTAAATGAGAGCAATGATACAGGGGACAGGAAGGCAGAATTGTTATTGTAAGGATTATCTGAAGCACCCACAAAACAGTACAGTGCTCTCTGGCTGTGAACTTGGGTTAGTTGTAAAGGTGTACTGCAAACTATACGGCAATTACTAAAAATATTTAAAATGAGTAAAACTGTTATTCTAAGAAAGGGGAGAAAATGGAATCACATAAAATGCTCAATTAGAACCAACAACCTTCAGTACCAAACCAAACAAAACAACAACAATAAAAAAAAATTAAAACTTCTCTGTCAAAGACACTACGGAGAGAATGAAAAGATAAGCCACAGACAAGAAAATATTTGCAAAAAATATATCTGATAAAGAAGTTACCTAAAATATATAAGAACTCTTAAAATTCAACAATAAGAAAACCAACATAATTAAAAAATGGGCCAAAGATATAAAATAAACACATCACCAAAGACTTGCAGAAAAAAAGTAAATATGGAAAGATGTTCTATACCATATATCATCAGGGAAATGCAAATCAAAACAAGATACTTCTACACACCTATTAGAATAGCCAAATATTCTACACACCTATTAGAATAGCCAAAAAAATAGACAGCACCATATGCTGGTGAGAATGCAAAGCAATAGGGACTCTCTGCTGGTGGAAATGAAAAATGGTACTGCCACAGTGGAAGAGTTTGGCATTTTCTTAACAAAGCTAAACACTCTTACCATATAACTAATAATAGAACTCCTTGGTATTTACCCAAAAACTTATGTCCACATAAAACCCTGGACATGGATGTTTATAGCAGCTACATTGAAAACTGCAAAAACTTGGAAACAACCAAGAGATCCCTCAATAGGTGAATGGATAAACTGCAGCACAGCCAGACAATGGAATACTGTTTAGTGCTCAAAAGAAATAAGCTATTGAGCCATGAAGAACCCTAAATGCATATCACCAAGTAAAAGAAGCCAATCTGAAAAAGTTACATATTGTACAATTCCTACTGTACCAAATTTTGGAAAGAGGAAAATTATGGAGTCAGTAAAATGGTCAATGATCTTCAGGGGTTGGAAATGAAGGGAAGTGAGAAGGATAAAAAGAGGGAATACAGAAGATTGTTATGTCAACGGAAATACTCTGTGATATTATAGTGATGGATACATGTCACTATACATTTATTCAATCTAAGTAATGTATAACACCAAGAGTATACACTAAAGTAAACTATGGATTTGCAGTGATTATGATTTATAAATGTAGGTCTAATTGTAGTAAGTGTACCCCTCTGGTGAGGAATGTTGATAATATGGAAGACCATGCATGTATGCAAAAGGGGTGCTTGGGAAATCTCTGTACTTTCCTCTTAATTTTACTATGAATCTTAAATTACTGTAAAAAAACCACTTTAATGAAAAGTGAAATATCACTCCTGATAGTATTTCTGTTACTCCTACTGTTCACATTCCATCTCAGTAAATGATACTTCCACTCTTTCATTTGTTAATGCCAAGAATCTTGAGGTCATCCCTGACTTCTCCCTTACCAGGTCCAGCAGAAAATGACTCCTATTGACAAAGCAGACTGGGAAACTCATCTTTTCTCCCAACTTCAGACACAGACACGTATGCTCTAACTCTTGTAGACACCCACCTAGAATGTTACAGGAGCCTCCACACTTACTCATACTATCTGTTCACCACTCTGCTGACATAGGAGCTTGTTTTTTGAGTCACAGAACTTCCCTCCTTTGCTTCAAACCCTCCATGGCTCCCACCACACCCTCAGTAGAGGCCTTTGTTCCTCAACTTGACACTCAAGGACTGAGTCCTGCCCCTCCTTCTCTGTTCCCAGAAGATGTAATGGAGACTTGCAGTTCCTTAAATACACCCATGTCATTCTCATCTCCAAGTATTTGGATATACTGTTTGTTCCTTTGCCTAGGAAACCTCTCAGCACCTCATTTTATTGGCTGAAGAAATAAGAATATCCCTTATAACTCTAACCTTGATTAAGAATCCTGGGTCTAAGGTGACTCCAGGGCATCAGGACTGAAGACACACAGTCCCAGGACACCGCTGCCACTTGTAGCTGTGTACTAGGACCATGGATGTAGGAACTGGGGCCAGTGAGGGCCTTGGACTTCTTTACTTACGTGTGATGATTCCATAAATACTTCTATTGCCATGGGAATCTGTGGGAAGAGGAAGGCTATGAGATAAAGGTGATCATGGTAAAATGTGCAAAGGCTGTCATTCCCTCCCTCCCTTGCTCTGAAGAAGGACTTTCTCAGGCTGACATATAACCTCAAATCCTTGGTCCTCAGTGTTAGCTCTTGCTGGGTAACACTGGACAAAGACCTAACCTCTCTGAGGCTCACTGTCTTCATCCATAAAATGGATGTTTTTGAAAACTTGGGTGTTTCTTATGTCATTCAAGGTTTCATGGGAATTTGATATTTATCAAATAATTAGAAGTTTCTGACTCTCTTTCACCAAATGTGTGATCCTTTTAAACAACACTTCTCTGATTTTCTGATACCAACTGGGTGCCAAACTACCTGGTACCAAACTACCTGGAATCACCATCTGCACCCACAGGTTTAAGGGCTCAGTCATACAAAATTGCCCTTACTTCAGATGTCAGCTGCAATACAATGTCTAGGCCATCCATAAATCTATCCAACTTGGTTACAAATTTGAGGGTTGCATGAACCTCCCTCTTAGGTTTGACAATTTGCTAGATTCACTCGCAGAATCCAGAACCCAGAAAAACACTATTTACATTTACAGGGTTATTAAGGATGCAACACAGAAGCAGACAAGTAAAAGGGAAGCATATCGCAAGGTATTGGGAGAAGGGGTGTGGCAAGGTGCTTCCATGCCCCCTCTGCAGACTGACCCTCCCAGCACTTCCAAGTGTTCACAACTTGAAAGCTTTCTGAATCTCACTGTTCAAGGTTTTATATAACCTAATATCCAGCTCCCCTTTCCTCCCTGGAAGCCTAAGATGGGGCTGAAAGCTCGAATCCTAAAATCACTTGGTCTTTCTGGTGACTAACTGTGAGGCTATCTAGGGACTCCATTGAAAGTCTTCTCACCCTAAGGCATCTCATAAAACTCAAGTATTATCAAAAGGGGCTTGTAATGAATAGCAGAAGATAGTTCACGGAGGAAATTACAACGGTTCTAGTTCTTTCCTACCAATGCATGACAAAGACCAAGTATATATTTTTATCAGAGCACAGAGGCATGTTGCCATTTCAGTTGATTTCTAACTGCTTGCATAAATTTAACAAGTGTGTACAACTTAAACTTGTTTTTCTGGGGTGGAGGGGAGGCACCAATGCCCTTGCTGGGCCTGGAATGCTTAACTAGACTGATTGACCTTCCTTTGACTCCAAAGGAGTAAGCAATATGCTGAGTCTTCAGGATTGTGACCTGCACATGCAGCCTCCCTTCTTCAAATCCATCCTAGGCAGAGCTCCTTAAACTTTATACTCACCCCTCTGGCACAACCACCGGAACCACAAGACCTATCTGCAGGCAGCCTGCCAAGACCCACCTACTCACTCTTCCCCACCCTCCAGCCTCAGCTCTCGCCTCCTTCATCTCAGAGCCCATCTCAAAATAAAATCATTAGATTTCCCCTTTAAACTTGAGTCTCAGGTTTGGCCTAAGTGCAAGCCCCAGCCTGTCACCATTTGATCAACACAGAGCAGTCCTCTGTGCTGATTTCCCTATTTAGGATTGGAGCTGACATGTACAACTACATTCTGGGATATCTCAGAGCCACCACATCCAAGATCCAACTCCTAATTTCCCCCAGAAAACTGCTCTTGCACCAGATTCCCCTCTCACTCAACTCTTTCAGATGTTCAGGTAAAAGGAAAACTCAGGATTGTCCTTCACTCCCTACTTTGGTTCATAGGCACAAATGATGCAGCAGAGAATCCTGCCCACTTTACCTTTAAAATCTATCAAGATTCCTCCTATTTAGTAATATCTTTTGACTTCTGCCCCTCTGTCCACTTTTGTTACCTCCAACCCCAGTTAATTCTCCACCGAGCAGTCTCTTAAGTACATTTTATTTTATTTACTTATTTTTTGTGGTACTGGGAATGGAACCCAGGGGCCTTCTACCTCCGGGCTACACTCCAGCCCTATTCTATTTTTTCTTTGGAAACAGGGTCTCGTCAAGTTGCTGAGAGCCTCACTAAGTTGCTGAGGCTGGCTTGAACCTGGGATCCTCCTGTCTCAGCCTCCCAAGTATTGGGAGTATAGGTGTGCGCCACCATGTCTGGCTGAAGTACTTTATTTTTAAAAAAATTTTTTTGGTACTGAGCATTCTACTTCCGAGCTACCCCTCCCCACTGTTTTGTTTTTAAACAAGGTCTCCCTAAGTGGCTCAAGCTGGCTTGAACCTGGGATCCTCCTGTCTCAGCCTCCCAAGTACTAGGATTACAGGCGTGCACCACCAAACCCGGCCAGCCTTTGAAGTACTTTAAAACCCTCCCTCAGATCGTGGTCTCCTGTTGTTCACAACTCTCTATAGTTCCCAGAAGATGCAGATGCCATCGCAGGTAACTCCTCACTCTCTGTTCCCTGAGGCCAAGCAGGGCCCCGGTGTCTAGAATGCTCCTGGGCCAGCTCCACGGCCTCGCGTTCCCAGCGCGGGGCTGCGGACAGTCACTCCCCTTCCCCACACCGCGGGTCAGACATCGGCCAGCACTGCAGAGCCTGGGCAGAGACCCTCGGCGCGGCTTCAGGATTCGGACCGGCCGAGTCCCAGCACTCACCGGGAGCACGCTCATCCGTTCGGCCGCCGCCATGGGCGCCCGCCCGGCCGACGCTACACTGGGGGGAACAACGTCCTCGCCCGCCTTTCCCGCCCTGGGGACCCGCGCTGTCCAGCGACCTGAGCACAATTGCCACCAATACGCAACCAAAGGCAGCCTAAGTCCCCTCCGCGGACCGGTGCTGGAAGTTCCGCCCCCATGTCACGTACTGCGCACTCGCGGAAGTGAGTCCTCCGACCCTCATTGGTCAGTTCCCGCTCCGCCCCGCCCCCCGGAGAGCGCAGGCGCGAAGCAGGCCTGCGGGTCACAGGTCTGCAAGGAAATGGGCTTTAGAGGACACCTGCATAAAAGCCGGAGAGGTTACAGATGATGTATCCAAAAAGTTTTGAGAGTGGACATAGTCCTTAATTTTTGTCTTCCTCTGTTTCCTTTTTTATACAGAGACTACCGAGAAGAAACTTTTGGAGGCAATTCTCAAGGAAAACCCCCTCAATAAGATTTTGTAATAAAATGAGAATGGTGACAAATAATCATTGTTTCACTATTGGCTAAGAAAAAAAATAAAAATTAGATATTAGAAATCCATTGTTGACAGTTGCAAAGTAAAATGACTCAGAGGTTGCGTTAAAATACTTGTGTTGGGGGAAGGTGAGGTGCTTACTATGATAACTTTGTTGACATAGTAACATAGAATTTGACAGCCCACAGAATGGACTATAAAACTTTATAAGGTAACCAGACCCCGTGGTGCACGCCTGTAATCCTAGTACTTGAGAAGCTGAGACAGGAGGATCACAGGTTGGAGGCCAAAGTCAGCAACTAAGCAAGACCTTGTTTCAAAATTTAAAAAAGGGTTGGGAGCGTAGCACTGAGGTAGAATGATCCTGGGTTCAATCTCCAGTACCAAAAAAAAAAAACTTATAAAGTGGCACATGCATATTTAGATTCTTTGTGCATCTGTGTGTGCACGCGTGCGTGAGGTGGGGGGGGGACTAACTGGAGATTGAACTCTGAGCTACATCCTTGCCCTATTTTAGTTTTAATTTTAGAACAAGGTCTCATTAAGTTGTTGAGGGCCTTGCTAAGTTGCAGACGCTATTCTGGAATCAGTGATCCTCCTGCCGCAGCCTCCAAACGTACTGGGATTACAGGTGTGCGCCACCATGCCTGGCACTAGATTGTTGATTTATGACTGTGGTAGTGCTATAGAACAATGGCTAATGTGTACTTTGAAAAAATTATTCTGCATCAATAGGTATCTAATTAGTAAAATTGTATTTTTCGCCTCTGCTTTTAATCATGTAGAAAAATAATTTCAGATGGATAAAGCTTAAGTGGAAGAAAAATGACACTTCTTTAAGAGGTCATAGAGACAATGTGTTTGTGACAGAATAGAGCAGAGTTTCTCAAACCAAACATTAAAAGCATCACAACATACACCAACAACATCAAAATAGTAGGCTTCTATTATCAAACAATATCATAAAATTTGAAATGACAAGCCACACATGTAAGAAGATATTTGAGCCTTCTATAATCATTAGAATTAGCACACAGGCAATAAATAAATTTAGCAAGTTATACAAATTAAGGAGACAAAGCATTCAACTCAAACTACAAAACTCTTGTATGTAGTCACTTTAGATTTGAATTACAAAAAGTAAATAACATAAAGAAAAGAAAATTTGCTGGGCATGGTGGCGCATGCTTATAATCCCAGTACTTGGGAGGCTGAGACAGGAGGATTGCAGATTTGCCGCCAGCCTCAGGATCTTAGTGAGGCCCTCTGCAACTTAGTGAGACTGTTTCAAAATAAAAGAATAAAATAGGGCTGAAGGTATAACTCTGAAGTAGAATGCCCCTGGGATCCATCCCCAGTACCACAGAAAAAAAAGAAATTCTATTTAAATTTTGGGCAATATGAAAATGCAAATTAAAACTAAACTCAAAAAGTTGATGAGTCTCAATACATCTGATAATTTCATGTGTGATTAATACTGAAGAAATCCGTAAATAGTGTAAAGTACCAGCAGGTGTAAATACTGGCAAAAGTACTTTGGAGAAGTATGATATTGGATATGGACTGAATTGTGTCTCCTCAAAATTCATGTTAAAGTTGTAACCCACAGTGTGCTGTATTTGGTAGGAGGTAAATTAAGAAGGAAGTGAAGGTTACATATAATCATAATCATGGAGCCCTAATGATAGTGTCCCACACAGAGGACACGCCATGCGAGGTCACAGCAAGAAGGAAGCCTCCGTAGAGCCAAGGAGAAAGGCCTCAGGACAAAATAAATCTTCCAATGTCTTGATCTTAGACTTTCTACCTTTGGAGCTATGAAAAAATAAAATTCTCTCATTTAAGGTCCCCAGTCTCTCATAATTTTTATGGCAGTGCAAGTAAATTGATACAGCATCATGTAGTAAATTTAAACTTGTGCAGCCTTAAGAAAATCAAATTTTTTGTGGTGCTGAGGATGGAACCCAGGGGCATTCTACCTCTGAGCTACATCCCAGCCCTATTTTATACTTTTATTTTGAAACAGAGTTTCACTAAGTTGTAGAGGGCCTAAGTTCCTGAGGCTGGCCGAACCTGCAATCCTCCTGTCTCAGCCTCCCAAGTACTGGGATTACAAGCCTGCGCCACCACACCCGGCTGAAAAACAAAATTTTTACACCAGTATATGTTGCAGGTAGACAAATGTGTATAAACTTCAAAACATGGCAGACACATCTATAGAAGCAATACATAACCACTAAAAACATGGAAAGCAAACAAATTAAAACCTTCAAAAGGAGAATGTAGAAATGTATTTTAGTCATACATTTATATTAAAGAATACTATACAAAGCTGAAAATAAAGAATTTGATAAACATGCAAAATAAAGGTGAGATCACTAACATTTTGTTGGGCAAATGAATTAGGGCACATAATAATCATAATATGATTCATTTGCATAAGGCTTCCAAACTGTAAAAGCTGTACTACATAGATATGTGTCCAGTACAGAGATATTAAAACTATCAGTAAAAACAAGGAAATGCTTACTTGGAGTATCAGAAAATTGCTTAAAATGTTGTGGTTTGGATAAAGGAATTGGAAGAAAGCACAAAAGGCTCCCAGGATGCTATGAATATTCGACTCACTCACCTGACTAAGAGTTAAACAGACATTAACTTTAGAAATAGTTGTTTCACTGGCTAGGCAAGTTTTGTGTTATTTTCTGTATGTGTACCATATATCAAAAGTGTGGAAGTCCAACAATGAAATAAATAAGTACAAATATGGGACTCATATTAAATGAACATACAGAACAAAGATGTGTAGATTTTAATGTGGGAAAGAAAAATTGGTCTATGTTATGAAAATAAGAAAAAACATACATAGCATGTTATATATAAAATGAAGAATAATGTTCAGGAAGAAAAAAAGTGCAATGTTTTGTAACTGCAATAATTAGGAGGTTTTATAAT
>PVJS01008976.1:25510-51694 GCA_004027185.1 Glis glis
AGGCTAAATGGCTTTTTTTTTTTTTTTTGCGGCTGGGGATTGAACCCAGGGGCATTCTACCTCCGAGCCTCACCCCAGCCCTATTTTTTATTCTTTATTTTGAAACAGGGTCTCACTAAGTTGCAGAGGGCCTCACTAAGTTGCTGAGGCTGTCTGCGAACCTGTGATCCTCCTGTCTCAGACTCCCAAGTACTAGGATTACAGGCATGTGCAACCACGCCCAGCCAGATAATTAAAGACTAAAAACATCTGATTGCATGAATATCCATTGCCTATTTCAGCAAAATGTTACAATTTTTTAAAAAAAATAGAGCTGTATAGTATACAATTTTAAATTTAATTTATTTTTTATTGGTACATATTAGTTATATGAAATAGTGGGTTTCACTGTGGCATATTCATATATGTATATAACATAATTTGATCAATTTCACTCTCCAATACCTCCCCTTACCCTTCCCTCCTTCCTCCTGCACATTCCTCTTTCTCTACCCTAGAGGTCTCCCTTCTACTTTCATGAGATCCTCTTTCTTTTTCCCCTTCTAGCTTCCACATATTGAAGAAAACATTCACCCCTTAGTTTTCTGAGTCTGATTTATTTCACTTTTTCCTGCAAATGATGTACTTTTGTTTTTCTTTATGGCTGAATAAAACATTGTATATATACACTACATTTTCTTTATCCATTCATCTTTGATGGACACCTAGGATAATTCCATAACTTGGCTATTGCAAATTGTTTTGCAATAAAAATTTGGTATGCATATATATCTAAATTATTCTGTCTTTATACTTCAAAATATATAATGCTCCACAAATTTGCATGCCATCCTTGTGCAGGAGCCATGTTAATATTCTCTGTATCATTCCAATTTTAGTATATGTGCTACCAAAATGAGCACTATAGATATTTTTAATGTCTGGTGTCTCATACTGTTAACATAGAAATTTGAAATCATAGCCGGGCATGGTGTCTCATGCTTGTAATCCCAGTACTTGGGAGGCTGAGACCGGAGGATCCAGTTTTGCGGCCAGCCTCAGCTACTTAGTGAGGCCCTCCACAACTTAGTGAGATGCTGTTTCAAAATAAAGAATAAAAAAATAGGGCTGGGGGTGTAGCTTGGAGGTAGAATGCCCCTGGGTTCAATCCCCAGTACCGCAAAAAAAAAGAAAGTTGAAATCATGTCAGTATATCACAGAATGACAGAAATGTGTTATAAACTGGGGTCATAGAGCAAGAAGAAGTATGAATTGTAAGAAAATGTTCAATTAAAATGCATATTATAAAATTATTCAAAGAAAAAGACCAGAGAATTGTGGTAGAGTTAAAAATTAAAATTTAGATTTAACACATCCTCTCAAAAATTAGTAAATCAAACAAAAGTAAGCAGAAATATAGATGACAATAATACAATCTTCAGGGGATGTGCTTCAGAAGATATTCATACGTGCTGAAAATTTACAAAACTTGCATTCACTATGCCAAATGAATTGAAAATGAAGTTTTACAGATTTTCTGTGGTTGTGTGAACGTGGAACCATTGGGTTCCATGAAAAACCTAAGCCCTAAAGAAAACTGTGTAAATCAGTATTGTCTAAACTACTTCAAGGAGGGTATATAACTAGTAACAGTCTAAAGAAATGGGGGAGAACCAAGATGGCGGGATAGCGAGAGGCAGCGTGTCACTGGCGCTCCAAGAGTCAGAGCTTGGCCGGCAGGAAGACTGCATCTTGAAAAGAAAAGTAGGGCAGCCAAAACTCAACAAAACAATGAGAGCCAAAGTGCAGCAGAATGTGAGACAGTGGAAAGAGCAGAAGTTGGTAGGGAGCCCAAAGCATTTCACCTGGTAAGCAGAGAGCAGAGACAAAGGCACCATCTTGGCTGAGCCACGCCAGCACCATGGCTCCCGGGATCCTCCAGCAAAGAAACAGCTGATTCTTGTGAAGCCAGCGATTATAGTCCACCATCGAAAGCAGTCGACATTGGACCATGATGAAGCTCAAGTTGAACCAGATCCACACCTACAACGGCGACGACTGCAAAGGGTGGGACATGAGCCTCAGCCCCCGCAAAGAAAGCAACCCAGAGAGACATAGATGAGGCAGCCAGGCACAGGAGCATCCCAACACCAAGAAAATGAGCAGGTAAAACACGGCCGCCCTGGAGTAGCCTAGCACCGGCATAGAACACCACAGCACTGAGGACATGGATGGACATGGCATGGCCCTCGGGAGCCACCCAACAACAAGAACATGGGTGAGTGAGACAAAGGGAGGCAGCGTGTTGCCGGCACTCTGAAACTCGGAAATCAACCAGCGGGAAGACTGCTTCTTAATAAGAAAAGTAGGGCAGCCAAAACTCAACAAAACAAAGAGAGCCAAAGAGCAGCAGAGTGTGAGGCAGCAGACAGAGTAGGGGGCTAAACAGAACTCCACGCATTTCTCCTGGTAAGTGGGGAGTGGAGGCAACGGTACCATCTATGTGGGGGGTCATGCCTACACCACGACTCCCAAAGACCAACAGCAAAGAGACAGCAGATCCTTGTGAAACCAACAACCATAGACCACCATTGAAACCAATCAACTCCAAAACATGACGAAGCTCAAGTCAATCCAGACCCGTACCTACAATGATAATGGTTTCAAGGGGTGGGCCGTGAGCCTCTGCTCCTGACAGGAGTGCGATGAGGAGAGACAAAGAAGAGGTGGCCATACACAGGAGCAGCCCAACTCTGAGAACATGAGCCGGTGAGCTACGGCCCCCTATGAGCAGCCCAACACCGTCCTGGAATACCCCAGAACTGAGGACATAGGTAGATGAGACATGCCCCCCACAGCAGCCCAGCACTGAGAACATGGGAGGGTCATCCCCTGGCCCCGCCCCCAGAGATGCCCCCAGTGCTGGGGATGCGGGGCAGGCAAGCCCTCAGCCCTGCCCCCAGAGAACCCCCTGGCACTGGGGACGCAGGGTGGGCGAGACCTTGGCCCTGCCCCCAGATAATCCCTCACTCCAGCGCTGGGGACGCGGGGCGGGCAAGTCCTTGGCCCTTCCCCCGGAGACCCCCCGGCGCTGGGGACGCAGGGCAGGTGAACCCTTGGCCCCGCCCCCAGAGAGTCCCTTGGTGCTGGGGACACTGGGTGGGCGAGACCTTGGCCCTGCCCCCAGAGAACCCCTCCCCCCAGCACTGTGGACACGGGCAGGCGAGCCCTTGGCCCCACCCCCGGAGACCCCTGGCATTGGGGATGCGGGGCAGGTGAGCCCCTGGCCCTGCCCCGGAGTACCCCAATACTGAGGTCACGGGAGGATGAGCCATGACCCCACACAGTAGGGACTCCAGACAAAGAGAGAAAACCTCAGATGAGCAAAGAAGGCGAACTAACTGGGGGAGACAGTAGGAAAGGAGAGGGAAACAAACTGGTGCACAGGATGAACATACACAAAGATATCAAAGTCAACTATTATGCTGAAAATGGGAAGGAGGGAGGGGGGAGGCAAAGGGGTAGGAATTGGGGGAGGGCTAATTGACCGATGAGTGCATGTATATGTCAACCACCCTGAAATCCTTCAAGATGTATGATTGCAATGCACTAATTAAAAAAAAAGAAAAAAAGAAATGGGGAACATATCAATTCATTGCCAACAATGGATGCCTTAGGACATATCAGTGTTTCTTAACTCTCTGATGAAAGCCTATTTATGAAGGACAAAGTGGGAATCATGCAGGCACAAAGGTATGGCAGTTTTCTTTCCTAGATGCTTTCCCTTGTATGTTAGCTCATAAAAATATTCAGGGTGGACATGGTGGTGCATGCATGTAATTCCAGTACATGGGAGGCTGAGACAGAAAGATCACAGGTTCATGGCCAGCCTCAGCAATTTAGCAAGACCCTCAGCAACTTAGTGAGACCCTGTTTCAAAATAAAAAATAAAAAGGGCTCAGGGGTAGAATGCCCCTAGGTTCAATCCCCAGTACCATAAAAAAAAATCAAGTCTTGGGCTAAAAGCCACAAGTATAATAATATGCAGGAAACCATATTTCTAGTGTCTGGAAAGACTTCCTATGCTGAGACAAGTTATATCAGAGAAACCCTTGCTGGAAGAAAGATGTCCCCAAGTGCCTGTCCCCCTCAGATAATTTAGAGAAAAACACAACAGTAACTGGGAAAGCTACTGCATGACTTTTCTATATTGTTTGGCTTGGGAGAGTCTGAACACAGTGTAGTTAATCTCAGCACTGGAGATTTCATTGTGTGTTTTCCCTAGGAAATGTTGAACAGTGACAAAGATCATCAGTGTGTACTTTAGAATTGTGCATCTCAGAGTCAAGTGGGCTAGACATCCCCATGTGATGTGAATATACATAATAAAACTGGGAACTGACCTAAGTACTCACTGTTTAAGATAATACACGTGGGAATGTAAAGAAACTGTATTTGTCCTCGTGAAAGACTGGGATATACTTACTCTTTGATACCCTGTGGTTTCTTTAGTGATGAGCTACTTTAAGTGCTAGCTGTTTGTGGGTATTGGCTTATTTTCTTCTTGGGAGAATGCCATGACCTGTGGTACTCCTGCTGCCGAAGCATCCTTCTCCTGCTTTAATCCACGCCTCAACCTGAAAAGCGAGACATGTTGCTGATGGGCATGCTGAGTTTTATGTGAGGGGGAGCCTTTTTACAAGGTGCATGAGGGAGCCTTTCCAGAAGGTTCATGGAACACACCCAGGAATTAGCACATGGGAATTTTATCAGGGGAGGGGGCTGGGGACAGATACAAGAGGGAACTGCTGTGCAGTGTGAGGCCTGGAGAGATGACAGGAGGGGTTGGGTTCATGAGGTGGAGGGACACAAAGATGGGGTGCTGCACAGAACCAGGTAGCATCTCCAATTTCTCTGCAAATGGTTTCTGCCAGTCCTTGGATGTTGGTAACATTAATTTACTCTATCCTTGATACATTTTTAAAACCTGATTATTGCACAGAGTAAATCTATAATCCCTTCAGAGTGAATTCTGGTTAAAAGACTTCAAATGAGTGAATGGGGCTGGTACAACCCATGCCAAGCTAGGCTGTTTTCATTTTGTAGTGAGTTCCTATAGTTTTATGTTGGCGTCCATTCTGAGTATCAGTTGGATTTCTCATACCAGAAGCAGTGCTTTGTCACTCTTGACACACTTTCTAGTTCTCTGCCTCCTGTAAATTCCACCATATGGTCAATCCAGCTAACTCCCTTATGACTGGCCTCCTGGTGACCACCTCCCTCTAGACATATAAATACAACCTACTTGACTAACCCCAATGACCCACACAGATCCATGGCATTGACCACTTCTCAGACACAGCATGACCTGGTGAGACTCTGTTCTAAACCCACCAATCAAAACCTTCCACAGGAGATCTGCTTGGGCTACAACCTGGACTTAAATAAAGGCCTCAATCCGAGATCCACCTCCATCTCTCTGGCTGTCCACATGCAGGTTACTCCTTTATGTGGTATCTTGCCAACAAAATGCAAAAGTGAACTAACTAATCATGAGGATATCCCACAACACACAATCCAATGGGAACTTTTACAAACTAATTGGCCTGTAGGTTTTTATGCATGTATGGTACTGGGGACTAAACCCACAAGTGCTCTAACACTGAGCTATACCCCTAGCCCTTTTCATTTTTTATTTTGAAATAGGATCTCCCTAAGTACCCAAGGATCTTGCTAAATTGCTGAGGCTTTCCTTGAACCTGCAGTCCTCCTGTCTCAGCATCCCAAGCACACCCAGCTTGGCCTGTGATTTTTTCAAAGTAGCAAGAAAAAAAAGAATTCCTAAGAAACTATTTCTAACCCCTAGAGAATAAAAACAAATGAGAAAATAATGCAACTCTTGATCCTGGATTTGGTTCTGGACTAGAATAATTAACTATAAAAGATATTAGCAATTGAAAAATTTGAATATAGTCTGTAAATTAAATAATCCTATTGATCAATGTTGAGTTTCCTAATTTTGAATTGTACTCAGGCCCCATAAAATAATGAATATTTATTTAGGAAATGCACACCAAAGTATTAATTGGTCAAAGGGTACAGTGGACCCAGTATACTATCAAAGTGTTCCAAAAATAATATGTTCAGAAATAATATATATTCGTCGGGTATGGTGGCACATGCTTGTAATCCCAGTACTTGGGAGGTTGAGACAGGAGGATCACAGGTTCGAGGACAGCCTGGGCAAGTAAGTAGTGAGACTCTCATCAACCTAGCGAGACCCTGTTTCAAAATAAAAATAAAATCGGGCTGGGGGTGTGGCTGGGAGGTAGAATGCTCCTGGGTTCAATTCCCAGTATCTCTCTCTCTCACACACACACTACATATATATATATATATATATATATTAGGTATGTTTAATATTATAAATAATATGTATGAATAACCTTTGGTAAATACCATAACACATGGTCCATTATTAAAATATTCCCATAAAGCCAAGCATGATGGAGCACTTCTATAAACCCAGTACTTGGGAGGCTGAGACAGGAGGATCTCAAGTTTGAGGCCACTATGTGGTAACTCAGCGAGACCCTGTTTCAAAATAAAATAAGGCTGGGGGTGTAGCTCAGAGGTAGAATGCCTTTGGGTTCAATCCCCACCAGTACCACACAAAAAATATTTCCATGAGTTTAAAACAAAAGTAGGGGGACTGCTCTTGTCACTCATACTGGGTATTATAGTGGAGGTCTCATTTCATGGAATAAAGCAAGAAAATAACTATTCGATGATTGGAAAGGAAGAAATAAGTATGTCCTCCTTCACTACATAAAATATTCCCTTAAGATTCCTGGGGAGGACTGCCGGTCTGTCAGACGTCTTGCCTGTTGCTGGAAGTTCGGTCCCCGCTGTCCGGGAAGACGACCGTGGGGGCAAAATGACGACATTCGTGGGCAACGTAGCCCTTTTGGGGTCCTGCTGCACGACCAGGAGCTGCGCACTCAGGAACCCGTTAGCCTCCCTGCGCATGTGCGGGAGCGCAGGAGACCGCAGGCGCGCGGCGCGCCATCGAGGCCCTGCACGGCCCGAGCGCGGAGACATTGCGCCCACGGCTCTGGGCACTTGTTGGACGAGTTTCGTGGATGCGTCCGCTACAGACACATCCAGCAATCGTGCAGCCTCTTCCAGCGCCGGGGACGCATCGTCGCGTGTGAGGTGATCAAAGGTAATTGGCGTTCGCGGTAACCAATCAGGAAGAGGATCTTCAGGAACGCCTGCCTTTCACTTTACTGCCTGACCAATCCGGTGGGCAGGCTCGCCTCCCCTTCTCTACCCAGTCACTGCGGCCGGCCGGGCCGGCCATTTTAGCCTTTTGTCACAAAGCGCCCGCGCCTCGAGGAAGAGGTCCGGTTGATTTCTGTGAGTTGGTAAGATGGTGAAGCTGTTCATTGGAAACCTGCCCAGGGACGCTACAGAGCAAGAGATTCGCTCACTCTTTGAGCAGTATGGGAAGGTGCTGGAATGTGACATCATTAAGAACTACGGTTTTGTGCACATAGAAGACAAAACTGCAGCCGAGGATGCTATACGGAACCTGCACCACTACAAGCTTCATGGGGTGAATATTAATGTGGAAGCCAGCAAGAATAAGAGGAAAACCTCAACAAAGTTGCACGTGGGCAACATCAGTCCTACCTGCACCAACAAGGATCTTCGGGCCAAGTTTGAAGACTATGGACCAGTCATCGAATGTGACATCGTGAGAGGTTATGCCTTTGTACACATGGAGCAGGCAGAGGATGCAGTGGAGGCCATCAGGGGGCTAGATAACACAGAGTTTCAAGGCAAACGAATGTACGTGCAGTTGTCCACCAGCCGGCTTCGGACTGCGCCCGGGATGGGAGACCAGAGCAGCTGCTATCGGTGCGGGAAAGAGGGGCACTGGTCCAAAGAGTGTCCAATAGAGCGTTCGGGCCGTGTGGCAGACTTGACCAAGCACTATAATGAGCAATATGGAGCAGTGCGTACACCTTACACCATGAGCTATAGGGAATCGTATCACAACAACGCGTATGGAGCGCTCGATGCCTACTACAAGCACTACCGTGCTGCCCGGTCCTCTGATGTCGTGGCGGCTGCTTACTCAGAGCAGACCCCGTCCCAGCTGCCACAAGTACAGAACACAGCCATGGCCAGTCACTTCACCTCCAACTTTCTCGATCTCTACAATGGACACCTGTTGCCGACCTCAGGAGCCGCTGCTGTTACTGTAGCTGCCCCTGCATATTATGGGCGGGATCGGAGCCCCCTGCGTCGTGCTACAGCCCCAGTCCTCACCGTTGGAGAGGGCTACGGTTTCAGGCATGAGAGTGAGTTGTCCCAAGCTTCAGCAGCCGCGCGGAATGCCTTGTACAACATGGCCCGGTATGAGAGGGAGCAGTATGTGAATCCGGCACCGTACTCAGACTTTTAATGCTTGAGGTGGGATGTGTGTGGGCTGAAATTCCGAGCTGCAGTTGTGCATGAGAATACACCCCTCGTGGCACCCTGTCTCCGGGACGTGCCCGGCTCTGTGCGTTCAGTCCCCCAGGAACCGTGGACCATAGTTTACCTTGCTAAGTTAAAACCTCTTCCTTTCCTTTCTCCTGCCCATTATCCTGTTTTTCCAGTTGTTCAATACTTCTGTAGCTTCTCATTCATGTCCTGCTCTCCCAGCAGACCTCATTGTATGCAGAGATGGTGGTGAGACTATGCTGTCGCCTCCCCACCTCCTTCCTCCAGTTGGTGTTGGATTTGGGAATGACCCCGTGAGAGTGTCGCCGCTCCTGGGTTTCTTTTGGCCCAAAGGCTTAGACCTATAGAGTTGGATCACTTTTTCTTTCAGGTGAAATAAATGGTTTTCAACTTAGAAAAAAAAATCTTTCCTTAAATATTATCTTTAGAGTTCAAACAGACCCCCAATTTGCAACTTCAGCCCATTCTATTACTATGAAATTTGTATCAATTGTACCATGTTCTCCTCATTTCCTTAGGACTTATCACCTTCTGCTCTACCATGTGACTTGTTTCTTGTCTCTCATCAACTACACAGTAAACTTCAGGAGAATGAATATCTTTTTATATTTTGTGCACTGACATATTCCATGTGCCTAGAAATAGGCCTGAAACACATAGACTACATGATAAGTATTAGTCAAAATACTGAACACATATGACAACACGGATATTCTGTTCATTTGGACAACTCTGAATGCAGCATCTTTCCCTTGCATTTCATGACCCACAGTGCTCTCAGGAGGGGAGTAATTTCCTTGGAACAAAGTCTTCAGTTTAAGAATCCTGGAGAGACATTTGATTGGCAGCCTTGTCTCAATTACTAGATCTCAGGGTCCTCTTCTTACATTCCATGTGAATTTTATTTCAAAAGTGCACTTTCCTTACATGTTTCTGTCACTCCTGATGCATGTATTATAGAGCACTTTTAATAGCTCCAGTGCTTTGCACAGTCCCAAATGCTTTCCAGAAATAATTTCCAGTCCCCTTGCAGATACTGCTGTTGTACTTAGAAGTGACAGGATAATCACTCCCTAGCAGGAGGTGAGATAATGGAGCCTAGATCTTTATCTGAGGTTCCTGTGTCTCATCCACAGACTATATGGGCTGTCTCTGCATCCCTGTTTGGGGGCAACTCCACATTTTGTAAGTAGCTTTTCTCTGCAGGGAAGTATCAGATTCTCAGGAATGATTTATCTCAGGAAATCCAAAATTAGTCTTAAAATTTTGGGTTTCTGAGATTGGAAACAAAATAACCTTAAGAAGATAATAGATAGAAAGAGAGACAATAGGTAAATGATAGATGATAGATGGTGGATTGATCGATAGATAGATGGGTAATAGATATTTAGAGGATAGATTTCCAAATACATACAAGTAGAAAAGACATTTGCTACAGGAAGTAGAGGCATGTTACCACTCTTGTAAATATGCTTTAGGGCTTCCTGGCATGCCCCCTCTCTTTTTTATAATCTGTTTTAGTCTTTTATTTTAATCTTTTATTTTAATCTTTTATCTTTTTATAATCTTTTATAATCTTTTATTGGTGCATTGTGGTCTCACATCATAATGTAATTCAGAGTGATAGGGACATACATGCGCACAGTACTTGGTGAGCTTCCCCCTGGCTACCCTCCCCTCTCCTTAGTTACATTCTTCAAACATTCCTCACTTCCCTCTCTCTGAAAACACTGCCCATATCAGGGTTCATGCTAAAGACCTCAGAACATAGACCTGCTTCAAGTAAGGAGATAAGAAAGGTGTGTTTATGTATTTCAGGCCTGTTTCTAAAAGAGTGATCCCCACTTTGAACAGATACCCAGTGTGATGTGGGTTGCTGGTGTGTGGATGTGCCTGTTACTGTTTTCTGTTTGTCTCATAATCATTCTGTGCAGGGGCATGTTGTGGCAAGTGGAGTCTTTAATAATGTGCCACTAATTTTTGATCATCAGTGGAATACTGTTGAACACATCTCTCATTTAGAACAGGGAAAGGCTCATTTGTCTTTCAATTATAAAATGAAAATCTTATGTAAAGATAAATAGGGAAAATATTGTGGGTGTATGGAAAAAGAATAATAAGGACCTTAAATGTCAAGATATAAAGGTTACTCTAATATTTAATCAGATTTTAAAACTACCTATATATTTTGTTTGCATACTAATCTAAGAATTAATGTCTACCCTCTTGGGCTTCCCTTCTGAATTGACCCATTCTTTTATCTTTAACCTCTGTCTCTCTTTCTTTCTGTCTCACTCCATCCCCATCTCTGTATCTCTACTAGCTATTAACCACATGACCCCCATACCAACCACATATCCAATTTTTTGTTGGTGCATTGTAATTATACATCGTAATGTCCAGTTTTACAAGGTAATTTTTTAAAGAAAAAATTCCCTCCAATCACCTGATTAGAAAATCAAATCCACCCTCCACTCTGAGAGCATGAGGTTTTTCATTTAGATCTTTCCTCCATCTTCACAGAATTCCATATCAGACAAATTATGACTTCTTACTTCCTGTGAATCACTGTAGGTCTTAGGAGCTAAGATCAACACCCTCAGCAGTGTGAAGACTGTCTGGCTCCCTGGTTTGTAGAGATGTTATAAATTCCCAGTGTCAATTTTAGGAATATATGTTTTTGTTATTTCACTTCATTTTGTGACTCCTCTTGTAGCTGTCTCTTATTTTACTTCATCATCTTTGTTTTGCATTCTCTTTTTCAACACACTAGTGGTTCCCTATTTTTTCTATTTCAAACTTAAATCATGTTTTGGGGATTATAATTCTATATGAATATTTTGAATGAGTGTGTGTATAAAGTTAATTATTCACTTTGACATACTCTCTGCCTCCTACCTCTGCTTCTCCCAAGCTTTCAGAAAGAACAGTGCTAGCAATTGGCCCTCACATATCGAGCAGGAGCTCTGAAACTCTCTGGCCCAATGCACAAAGGATCCAGCTGTGCATGCTCTATCCACGGTCCTGACAGGCCCTGGGAAGGCATAAGATCAACACTTCCCATCCCCACACTTGTCTCCACTAGTTCACTAATGTAAATGTTAGTTCAGTTTTCTTCCCCTGAGCATTAATGACTTGAATTACAGAATATATCTATAGTGATTAATGCAGCAGAAATAATATTGCAAAAAATTTAGATCTCTTAATCCAAAATAAACAGTTATGAATAAATTCCAACTTTTAGATTCCTAGAAAAATGCTAGTAAGATATAGGGTGTTAGCAAAACTGAGTTTAAAAAATATGATGTAGGGCCGGGCGTGGTGGCGCATGCTTGTAATCCCAGTACTTAGGAGGCTGAGACCGGAGGATCTGGGTTCGTGGCCAGCTCAGCTATTTAGTGAGGCCTTCCGCAACTTTGTGAGACCCGGTTTCAAAGTAAAGGATAATAAATAGGGCCGGGGTGTAGCTCGGAGGTAGAATGCCCCTGGGTTCAATCCCCAGTACCGAAAAAAAAAATGATGTAAACCTCTGTATTTTCTGCACACACAAAAAAAATTTTAAATATCTTCTGATTGTCATGTGACTTTACTGAACTCCAATTTTTAAATCATATTTGACTAATTGTAATTTGTGATAGGAATGAAAAATTAAGTTTTGTATCAGAGAAATACTAAGCAAACTTAACCTTTTTTTTTGTATTGGAGATTAAACCCAGGGGTATTCTACCTCTGAGGTACATCTCCAGCCCTTTTTGATTTTTATTTTCAAACAGGGTCTCACTAAGTTACCATATATTAGCCTCAAACCTGCCATCCTCCTGTCTCAGCCTCCCAAGTACTGGGATTACAGGCATGTGCCAACACGACCAGTACAAACTTACTTTTTAAGCATATGAATATGTCTCTTAAGTACTGCCTGTTCATATACCTTACCATCATTTGTCTGTGGCCTTTTAATAATCTAATTAGTGTCATTAATAAGGTTACTGTTGATAGCTTCCTGTTATATGTACTAGTTAAATTTTTTGCATTTAATTTTAATTTCTATATATAATCCCTACTTATATAGTTATTTAATTGTTATAAAATGAAAAGGCTATTGGTTTGGGTCATGTATAGTAATGATTTCCCCAAATACATTGGAATGTATTTTCACATGGGAAAATACATTCCAATATTTTCCCAGAATATTTGTCATTATTTGTATTTTAGATTCAGTATGTTACTTATTCTAATTGTAAGCTCAAAATAGAGGTATTTCTATTTAGAATAGAAACATATTTTTTGTAATCAGTTACTTTATTTTGGTCTCCAAAAATGTGATAGATAATTTCTCAAGAAATTAATTATATTTATCCAGAAAATGTATTTAGATACATATGTATATGTTTGTTTTTATGCTTTGAAAGGACTCTGACCCATAATGTGTTTTCTGACAAGCTTGTTGCTAAACTCTGACAACTAAGGCTGGCCTTGCATGTAGCTTGAGATATCCTGAAGACAGGACTCAGTGAAATTTGGAGCCTTGCCCAGGGACTCGGAGTTCTGACTGGCAGAAAAACTGCAGGTGTCCTGGTAGATTACCATGTGAAACTTATCTAGTTCTTCTACCCCCAAGATTTTCCCATGAAGTTACTTTTATATTTATACACAAAGACTTTGTTGTAATAACACAGTGAGACGTCTAATTGCTTATATAGTTGCTATATTCTTAATAAAGTTAGAATGGCAGGCAGCCCTCTCCTCGCCTGTGTGTGAGTTTCTCAATCGAAGATTACTCATCTCTAAGAAGATGAATGTGTAAAAGTGTAACAGACCATAGCAATGCTTATTTTATATCATGGACTTTTACATTTTTCCATTTTCAGCATAAAACTTTTGTTAATAACCATTGTCTTTATTCCATTTAGCTTTTATTTATTTCTGTGATTTTGACATTTTCTAGTTACTTGAGAAATGTTAGAAATGATACCTTTAGATTGTAATCAGTAATAAACCTACCTACATTGTAAAAATATCTTTTCAAATTTTGCCTTGAGTTAAAGTTTATCTTGATATTATTTCTGATACTAACATTTTAATAGCTTTGAATTTCACTTCTATGTTTCCATAAATCATCTAATTTTAGTGTAATATTGCCAAATTTTAAGTAATAAGCTTTTTATTCAATGTATCTGATCAAAGTATTTTGTTAAAACTCGATTATGGACTTCAGATATTTTCTCAAGTATTTCTGCTTTGTATATACTCCTTGGGTGTGTGTGCATGCATGTGTGTGTGTGTGTGTGTGTGTGCGTGTGTGTGTGTATGTGTGTGTGTGCGTGCATGCATGTGTGTGTGTTGCCAGGCAGGGAACCCAGGGCCCTGTGTATGTTAGGTAAGTGATCTACCTACCATTGAGCTACAACTTCAGCTCTCCTTGGATTTTTTAAATTAAAATTTTTATAGATTTAATTGATGATTTACATGCTGTATTAGAAATAATACAGAGAGATCATATGTGCATTTTATATAGTTTTCTCCAGTGGCAACATTTTGCAAGAGTTATAATATCAAAACAAGGATAATGACAATGATATTGTCTGCTGTTTAGCTGTTTTATATTTAGTGCTCTCTCTCTCTCTCTTGTCTGGGTTTCAAAGCCACATGCAGGCATTTTACTTGTCTGGATAGACCACCAGACTGACACAATCGCTCAGTGTTTTGTTCATTTTACATTTCATTTTATGGATTTCTGAAGTTTCATTTTTATTTAATATTGATTAAAATGTGTAAAATATTTATATTTGTACAAAGACTGAGGTATAACAAAAATTCACAAACTTTCATTTCTGCCTTTTTATTGTAAAAACACTCTGTCCTACTACTTATGCTTTTCTGCTTGCTTCAAAATATATAACATAATTTTACACTGCTCTGGACTTGAATTCTTTAGTTAGGAATTTATCCTGGAGAAAATTCCAAAGAATCAGTTCAGCTGTAAAGCAAAATATACATACCTGAAAATCTCTAAGCTATGCAAACTCCAAAGCAAAATCTCAGGGCTTATTGGGACACTAAAATATATCATGAGTAAGACATAAAAAAGAAGATATAGTCAAATATATAAGGCAATGTAGTTTGCACATATTAAATTTTAATTAATAAATACTATAATAAATATGACACCATACTATAAAAAGCCTGAAATATGCCTCAGGAAGTGAATTTCAGAGGGTTGCAGTTTATGAGTTACTATGAAATGATGGACAGAAGTTGCATAAAGTCAGGCAGAAAGTTGTAACACTAATATAGATGAGCTTGACTCATATACCCTGGGTGCACTGAGGTGGCTGGTAGATTTTTAAATTTTGTCCTTGTGTGACAACAAATATTCTTGCCCACCATTCCTCTAGTCTTTCTCACAGACAAAACATTCATCATCAAACACAAAATTTGTTTTTATGGTCAAACCATTTCCTAATTCCTCTATTATGTTGGAAAAACTATGAAGCAGCCGGGCGTGGTGGCGCACGCTTGTAATCCCAGTACTTTGGGAGGCAGAGACCGGAGAATCCGGGTTCGCGGCCAGCCTCAGCTCTCTCGCTCTCTCTCTCTCCCTGTCTCTCTCTCTCTCTCTCTCTCTCTCTCTCTCTCTCTCTCTCTCTCCCTGTCTCTCTCTTTCTCCTGAGTGAGGCCCTCCGCAACTTCGTGAGACCCGGTTTCAAAATAAAATATAAAAAATAGGGCCGGAGGCGTAGCGCAGAGGTAGAACGCCCCTGTGTTCAATCCCCAGTACCGCAAAACAAAACAAAACAAAACAAAAAAAACTATGAAGCAACACTGAATGGACCAGTATGAAGAGAGCTTCACTCATCTCTGCTACAGAGGCCTGTGGAGCCCCGTGCTCTTTCTCATTCACCTAGGCCTGAGCTAGTTCCAAGACAGCGAGTTGCCTTTGGCAAGATAGGCACAAAAGGCTAATGTCCATTTAAAATGAGAAAATAGAGCTGGGCGTGGTGGCGCACACTTGTAATCCCAGTACCTGGGAGGCTGAGACAGGAGGATCCGGGTTCACAGCCAGCCTCAGCTACTTAGTGAGGCCCTCCACAACTTAGACCCTGTTTCAAAATAAAAAGAAAAATAGGGCTGGAGGTGTAGCTCAGAGGTAGAAGCCCCTGGGTTCAATCCCCAGTACTGCAAAATAAATAAATAAATAAATAAATAAATAAATAAATAAATAAAATGAGAAAATAGGAGTTAGGATAAGCACAGAAAGGTTTTATCTATTGTGATGATGAGATATTAAATCCTGCTTCCTTTTCACTAATTCCTCCGACTTCACTACCCCCTAGATGTGAATGTGATGGATGCTGGGAATCTGGAATTGGGAATCATGTTCCTCACTCAGACTGGAGTTGGCACCTTTGGAAATTCCTCCCTTCTTTGTTTCTACAACTTCTATTTGCTCACTGGACACAAGGTGAGACCCACAGACCTAATTATCAGCCAGCTAGCGTTAGCCAACTCCTTGGTTCTTTTGTCCAAAGGGATACCTCAGACAATACCATCTTTTGGATGGAAATATTTCCTGGATGATACTGGATGTAAACTTGTCTTGTACTTTCACAGAGTGGCCACAGGTGTGTCCTTCAGCAAGCACCGTGTGCCTTCTCAATGGCTTTCAAGCTATTAAGCTCAACCCCAGTGTTTGTTTGTAGATGGAACTCAAGATTAGATCCCTCAAGTTCATCGGCTTCTGCTGTTTCCTGTGCTGGGTCCTGCATCTCTTGATTAATTCATGTGTTTCTGTATTAGTGTATGGACCATTGAATAGCAAGAACCTTACTATGAAAAACAATTATGGATACTGTTTCTGGACAATGACAGAGCGCCATGGCTCAGTATATGTAGTCTTATATCATTCCCCTGACATGATGAGTCTAGTGTTCATGGTGTGGGCCAGTGGCCCCATGGTCCTTGTTGTTCACAGACACAAGCAGTGAGTCCAACACATCCACAGCCACAGCCTCTCTTCAAGACTTACCCATGATCCAGAGCCACACACTCCATCCTGATCACCTTTGTTGCCTTTTATTCCATCTATGCTGTTTTGACCATTTGGATGACCCTAGTGGCAAACCCAGGGCAGTGGACAATGAACACCTCTGTGCTTGTGGCCTCCTGTTTTCCAGCATTCAGCCCTTCTGTGTTCATCATCAGTGATATCCATGTGTCTCAGTTCTGCTTTGCCTGCAGGGGGAGGACAATTTGTTTTTCAAGCATAGTTAAAGTATGGTAAGTTTATTCTCCTCATCACATGCAGTTATTTCAGCAATAGTTAAAACTGAATTAACTACTACATGGTAGGAATTTTGTATGCCAAGGACAATAAGACAACTAATGTCGCTCACACAAACATTGTCTAATAAAGATAAAATGAAGATTGTGTGCTTTATTATAAAAAGATTATTCAATCTGTGTTAGGTTCTGTGGAGAAATGTAGAGAATCTTTACATAGTGACCTACAAGAAAATTTGTCAGGTTAGGCAATTAGGAGACATCTATCACTGTTGGCCTTATGGAGATGCATGGAAGTGCTTTTTGTTTAAGAAATGTGTTGTGTAAGGTATATTTGTTCTACCTTTTTCTGACAGAGGGCAGACCACCTGGAAAGACCCTGCATTAAGGAATATACATGCAGCTTCAAAGGATTGGGAGAGATCCCTTATCCTCAGAATAGAAATAGGGAGAGCAGCAGATTAGGAAACAAGAAAGGAAGCCAGTAAAAGGTCTGGGTGAGCACTCAGGACAAGTCAAGAAATATGAGCATTTGTTTAAGAAAATGGAAACCAGGAAGGGCTCACACTGTGGATGAAAATGTCAGTTATCATTAAGTCACTTACAAAATGTCTCAGTCAACCTTTACCTGGTCAATATTCTGTACTTTAAATTTTACAAATGAATCTTAATTAAACCCCCAAGAAAATGTATTATCAATTTATGTAAGACTTTCTAATATTTACAAAATAGTTTCTGAGATATCTTTACCTAAATAACACATTTTAAATGTGCATAACCAATTTTTAAGGAGGTAATTATTTCCTACTAGTAAGTTAAGCCTACTTCTGGATCTTCATATCTGAAAAATCCAAATATTTTTTGCAAGTTCCTTTTATCTGCATAACCACTGTAATTATATTCCATATCTTAAAGTGTCAAATGTGGTTTATTTGACCCAATTTATGAACCTGTAAGCCTTGATTAATTACAAATTTGTCATTTTTACATGCATATCTTCTTTCTCTAAAAAATAATTTCACATACTCCATAAATTCTTTCATTTATTAAAAGAAAAGTTACATGATCCTTCTTCTCCTTCATCCTAGCTTAACTTTCACTGGCATTAAAATCAATAGTCCAGTGTGTACCTTGCTCATTACATTTTAAAAGTATGAAACTATGAATTAAAAATTAGTCTGGTAGAATGCTATTATTGACTTACTTTTTGTGTCTTTTTTTAATTCTTACTCCAAGTTTCATGAATCCCAGATTGCTCTCCAAAAATGAGTTCAACCTCTCTTGGTCACTTGGTTTTTAGCAATATCTTTTTAAAAATATTTCCAATGCTACCCCAAGAGACCCATAACACTCACATTACTGTGTCCTCTTTGCAGGTGTTCATGCAATCATCAGAAAATTTAAAGCATTCACACTAGCTTTGACATGTGTGTCTTTGTGGTCAGACTCAGTGCTGCTGTACAGTTCAAGATTTCCTTCCTCAGTGAGAAATGCGTCTGGCGATGCCCCAGCTAGACTCCTCTTCCCTGAACCACCTCTTTCTTTACAGCAAAAACTTAAACCACTTCCTGTCAGAGCTGGAAGGGCAGCTGCACAATTTTCCAAAATGTGTTATGCATTTGGGGCTGCTGACCAGGAACCCCTGGGCTTCTGGGCTCTCGGAGATCCAGTTCACCTGCACCTGGGAAGGAAGGGCTGCCTCACACTCCGATCTCAGTGTTCTTGTTCTTGGCTGAACTTTATCCGCTCAAAATCCACATATGGAAGTTCCAACGCTCAGTACCTCAGAATGTAACTGTCTTTAAGGTAGGTATTCAAAAAGGTAAAGTAAAAGGTCAAGTGGGTGTACCCCAATCCAATCTAACTGGTATCCTCATAAGAAGAGGAGTTCAGGACACAGAGGAGCAAAGAGTAGACACAGGGTGCCACTATCTACAAACCATGGGAGGCTGCCTCAGGAGAGTAAGTTTCTGTTGGTCAAGCCACCCAGGCAGTAGTTCTTTCTATGGCAGCCTTACTCTCTTGTAAGGGATGGATAATGTGAGTCTATGAACTACCAGCCCAGGGAGCATACCCCTAAGAAGGTGGATCTGCAAGTCATGGGTGTTCTGTGCTGGGAGATGCTGGGACAAAGCTATCCTTTTCAGGCATTTCCCACCATGAGTTCTGCAGAAGCATCCTCAGGAGACTGAGCCCCCTTGGCCTGTCATGAGCAACTGTTTTATGATGGCTCCTTGGCATGAGGGCCCTGGGAACAGCGAGGAACCGAACCCCATCCTGCTCAGCCTCCTGCACATAGCCAAGGAACAGGGAGAACACTAATAAAAAAAAATCAACCAGGCTTGGTTTTCTCTCCGTGGGACCTTATCAGGAAGGGCCGTGGTTGTTCCCCATCAATTCACTAACTCTCTTCAACATGGGTTTCAACCACACATTTTCAAGTGTCATTCTATTCTTCAGGATTTCTCCCCTCACCCCCAACCTATCCAATGTGAAATTTGTGTTTCTCTTCTTTCAGATGACATCATGAATCAGAACATTTTCTTCACTGGATTAACATAGATTTAACAAGGTGGTGACTCCAATTACAGTTGGCTCCCACCAATTGTCAGGCCTGGATCCTCCTCAGACCACCTGGTTTTTGGAGGCAAATTTAACTCCTGCCTACCTGCTGTCTGGTCTCAAGACAACAAATGAACTAGCAGTCCCATGAACACTCCCATTTCAATGACACAACCAGGCGCACTTGTCTACACTTAAACCTGACCCTCACCTAATCCTACCTGGTTCCAGAAATGGACACACCCCACATCCTTCTTTGCCTCAATTCAGGACAGGGGCCTAGAATGACCTCTGAAACTCAGGCGAGGAAGAGAGTGAGGGGGAAAGTCTCAGGACACAACTGCCCATTGTGGTTACCCAAGGCCAGGATCACAGGTCCCAGGGGAGGCCAGATGGTCTCCTGTGCACCTGCATGGTGACATCAGCGCCGTGGCAGTCCCACTGCTAGCTGCTTGTGTCAGAGAGGGTCTATGAGCTCAGCGGGCCCTGTCAGTGCCTCAGGTGTTTCATGTTGCCCCCACCTCCATGGGACCAGAAACAACAGCCTCCTATACAGTGATTGGATGAGCGCAGAGGCTTTCGCACAGAAACTGCCTTCTGAGTAATATATTGTGAATCCAGGCAGCCCGGGGCTGCTTTTCCAGTTCTCAAGCATTATTGCCTGTAGTTCTCTCGAGGGCTCAACTTTCTTAGCAATGATGGAACAATCCACAGTGCCCACTTTTGCCTGCCTGACAAAAATTATGAAACCAGGAAATACTAATTATTGGAGAAGATACAGAACAATGTAATCTCTTGCACATTACTAGTGAAGTCAAAATGTTATGAGACAAGTCAAAATTGGTATGAGACAATGCTGAACATACCCATGGGCTCAGAAAATGGATTTTCCACATACAATAAGATACTTTTGTGCCCCAACCCAGAAGTTACACATATGTTACAGAGAAAACTTATGCTGGAATTCATGAGGTATCTCTTCGATAATTCAAAACTTCCCCGAACTAAATAACCACTTAACAGTTGTCATTTGCTGTGGGCACAATTGGTGCCACAGCCCCTGTGGGGGTGATCAAGGATCCTCAAACCTGAGGTGCATCCCATACAGATATCTGAGCAGTCAAGAGACAAGACTGAGGATCTAGTTCATGAGCTACACAGGCAAGTTAGATGGGGATGTGGTAGGAATTACCACCTTGCATCCTTCAAGTCTGTGACAGAGGTGGAACCACTAGAATCCCGCCAGGCATGTGATATTGTTTTGCTTTACTATTTTCCTAGGTAGAGGCAGCTCTAGTGATTTGCATGTGACCTTTCCTACCACAATAGCCCTCAACCCACAAGTCAGAAACCAGTGTGGTTATGCCAGTTACTGGGTATGTCTATTCCGATTATGCATACAAGAACTAGAGAGATAAACACAAGCTGGGTTCAGGATCTCACTAGACCTACTGTGAAATGGACTTAAGTTAAAGTTCCATGGATCCCCTGACCTCCAAAGCCCTTGCTCTAACTGGGCCACAGTGACATCTCAGGTCTCTTAAGAATTAGTGTTGTTCATAACTACTGTCCAGTTGTCTCCAAAATATCATTTTTACATTTTCCCAATGAAGGTTTACCCTGGGAAAGCTCCATAACACCTGGAGAAAATGTACAGAATAAGGTTTTGGCGGTGATGTGGATCTTTGGTAAGTGGATCATGCCTCATTCAAGGGATTCTGTTTCTATAATCTGACACAAATTTTAAAAAATGGGTTCCAGAGTTGTGTTATTTATTTAGATTCAACTGTCATTCACATGATGTAGAATACTTATACAGATCTAGTAAGAATTGAAGAATTCCTAATAATGTCACGTCTAGGAATACCAAGATCCATTATCTGACATCACGGTCTTTGTGAGTCAGATCATTCTGATTGCTTTTTTCACTCTGCTGTCCATATCACAAAAGCAGTCCACCTTGCCTGCAACCATGAAGTGCCACTATCTGGCCCTGGCTACCCCATATCCAATTTCCTGCACTGCACTTAGGTTTCCCAATTCAGAGGCAGTGGATCACATCGTGAGTTTTGAACTATAGAAAAGAACAATCTCGCCAGGCATGATGGCACATGCTTGTAATCCCAGTACTTGAGAGGCTGAGACAGGAGAATCACAGGTTCGTGGCCAGCCTCAGCTACTTAATGAGGCCCTCCATAAATTTGTGAGACCCTGTTTCAAAATGAAGAATTTAAAAAATAGGGCTGGGGGTGTATCTTGGAGGTAGAATGCCCCTGGGTTCAAGCCCTAGTACTGCAAAAAAGAAAAAGAAAAAGAAAAAGAAAAGAACGACTTCAGAGGTCTTAACAAATGCTAGGATTCCCTCTCACAAGTGAATTTCTCACAGTCATGGTGAACAGCATGTTCTCCAAAACTTTCAGGGTTGGGGAGCAGATCTTCAATGATAAATCCACTTTCACATTCCAATTTCCCATAGCCTTTGGACCTTGTTGTCTATAGTATACTAAAAGCAGTTCTATAATTTCAACCTCAATTATGTAGGCCAGCTGTAGTCCATGTTTCTGTACAGCAACCAACAATATTATAAGAGCCCTTTCTGATCTCCCAAGCTGCAATACTAAATGTATAGTCTTTATTTAGAGGGCCTGTGTTAAGAAATATTGCCTGATCCAAGTTTATGTTCTCTCCACCATCGTCCATCACCTTAATATCCATTCCCATATGATTTCTCAGGCTTTGTAGCTCTGTAAATTTGGAAAACATTGCATTCTTTTGAAATGCAGTTCAACTCTTCATCAAGCACCTGTGAAGCAAAAAGGGATGTTGTACTGGAAACTGAGCAGAATCAGTCATAGCTTGCAAAGCAGATGTCTCAGTGGTGGCCCCTGCCACTTCCTCAGACACATTTTGCAAAAAAAAAAAAAAGCTTCAGGTAAACTAAGAAGACCCATTCACTAGGCCTCAGGTTCTTCTCCTCAACGTCCATTGAGATCCTGACTGTTTTATTTCAAAAGCAAGTTCTCCCCCATCAGATTCCTACACTCTTGGGAGTTTGATGAAACACTTTTAATAGCTTCCAGTGCTTTGTATGATCCCATATGCTTTCCAGAAATAATCTCCAGTCCCCTTGCAGATACTGCCACAGCAATTGCAGATGACATGATAATTATTCCCCAGAAGGAGGTGAAATCATGGAACCAAAATTTTTATCTTGGGTTCCTATGTCTCATCCATACAGGCTGCCTCTGCATCCTTGTCCTCTGGCACATTCACATTTATTAAATAGCCTTTCTCTGCAGGGAAGTATTAGATTCTCAGAAAGAATTTATCTCAGGAAATCCATGGTTAATCAGTCTTTAAAATTTTGTCTTTCTGAAACTGGAAACAAAACCCCTTAGGTAGATGATAGATTAGATAGATATAGATGATAGATAGATAGATGATAGATAGATAGATAGATAGATAGATGATAGATAGATGATAGATAATAGATGATAGATAGATGATAGATGATAGATAGATAGATAGATAGATAGATAGATAAATGGATGCCCAAACACAAGTAAGAAGGACTGCAACTAAGTGAATGAGAAACATGTTGCCATTCTTCTGAACTCTTCTCAGGGTTTCCTGGCATCTCCCCTCTCTTAAGTTATATTCTTCAGAAACTTCTTACTTCCCCCTCACGAAATGCACTGCCCATAACAGGGTCCACACTAAAGTACTCAGGATACAAACATGCTTCAAGAAAGTAGATAATGAAGGTGAGCCCCCAATCTGAACAGACACCAAGTGCCTGTGTGGGATTGGTTGCTGGTGTGGGAATCTGCTTGTTGTTTTTTGTTTGTTTTGTGATAGTCGTTTGCAGTGGTATATTGTGCCAAGTGGAACCTTTAATAATGTCCCTCAAGTTGAGATGAGGTATGCTTAAACTTTAACACTAGTTACTCCATATTGCCACCCTGAGCACTACAAGGCCATAAGCTCCACTAAGAATGTTTGGCTTAAGACAGGGTCACCATCAGCTTTGCTAACACTGCATAATGCTTAACCTTGGCTTCTGCATCCCTGCCGCTTTGCTTATGCAGATGTAGAAAACCCAAGCAATGTCAAATGTAAGGTAAACATATATTGTTTGGTCTCAAATGAGTTGTTTTCCCATCATTCTAAAATTATGTGAACTTGAACTTTTGCTCCTATGAAACTGTACTTTTTCCTATATAAGCGGCCATCAATAGAGCCTCAGGGCTGCACTCACCAGCTGTGTGTGTGGCCCCAACTGGTGGGTAATTAAAGACCTCAAAATTGGATTTTTTGGAGCCTGGTGTGTCTCTGTGGGTTCTATGGCTACAGAATTTTCTGTCACTGTGGAATGTTGTTAAGCATGTCTCTCATTTAGACCAGGAAAAATCTCATTTGTCTCGCAGTTATAAAATGATAATGCTATGTAAAGACAAATATGGAAAAATATTGTGGGGGTATGGAAAAATGAACAATTAGGACTTAAATTTCAATTTAAAAATTTTATCCTGACATTTAACACTAGAAAATGGCTGAGATATCCTCACTCTCTACCCTCCAAGGGCCTCTTCTGCCATGTCTATAATAATAGACCCCTTCCTGTATCTATTATCTCTCTGGTATCATTTAACTATTTGTTGGATTTTGCTCAAATCATATAACTATTTGTTGCTCAAATCATTTACCTATTTGTTGGATTTTGCTCAAATGCATATCCCATTTATAAGATAATCATTTGTTATACAGAAGTCAAAATTTCTATCCAGACACCCTATTGGGGGACCAGGTCCACTTGAGACTCAAGGCTCTTAATGTAGCTCCTGCCTGTGTCTCCAAAACCAGGTCAGGGAAAGGATGAGTCACTGCAGGTCTGAGGGGCTAGGGCGATCAACAGCCCAGCATTATCAAGTCTGCCGGTTCCCTGGCCCATGTAGACTCTTAACATTGCCACAGCAAATTCTACTGACACACATTTTTGTTATTTCACTTTGTGATTCCTTTTGAAGATGATGCCTGGTTCTTTCCTTTATGCTCTTTCTCATTTTGCCAATTGTAGTAGTTCTATTAGCCTATTTTTATTACACTAGTGATGTTCTATAAGCTTTCATTTTAAAATAGTATTACATAACACACACATTTTACTATGAGTATTTTGAAAGAACCTACATATGTATAAACTTACATTGAATAACCACACTGATAAACTACTCCCGTTTCCCCTTGCCAAGTCCCATCTCAGGGAAGGATCACTGTTTCAAACTGGTGAGGATTCTTCCAGACAGATGTTCATTTGTTTGCAAGTGTTCTCTGTGGTCTCTGAGCCTCCCCTCTGTTTGATCAGGTGCCGAGTGAAGCCGGCTCTGCATCCTCTGTCCAAGGTCCTGCAGGGTGCCCTCAAGTTATACAAGGTTGCTGATAGTGGGAACAGTGCCTCCCCAGATAGGACTCCTGTCCCCACAGGTTGATCTGTGTTCATCACGATTCCTACCTTCCTTAAAATTTTAATGAATGAATTGTGTAATGATTATCATGATTAAAACAACTTAGTTGCAAAAAATGTGGACATTACTTAATCCAAAATTAACTACTTTGAAAAGATGCAGTAAAATGTAAATTATATAGATATATATACATATATATATATATATATGTATATATATATATTGCTTTTAAGGTAAAGGCATGTGAGTTAAACAGGATGAGTTTTAAGAAAAATATGACATAAGCCTGTGTATATTCTGAACTCAAACAAGGACAAAATATCTTCTAATTTTAAGTCCATGCTAATGAGCCCTGGTTTTTCAATAATACTTTATTACATATGTTGTGATATGAAAGAAAAATATAAATTTTGTAACAGAGAATAGTGACCCATAGTAACATTTTGGCAAATAAATATTTATTATGATTGAAACAAAAGAAATCTACTTTCAATTCCTTGGCATTTTTATCATTTTTGAGACAATCATATTTTATAAGCATATCAATGTGTCTGTTAAGACCTACATGTTCATATACATTACCATCATATGTGTGTAGTTAAATTAGTAGGATTGTTGAGGTTATTATTGGATGCTTCTTATATATTCTATTTAAAAATTGGGACTTAATTTTAATTTGTTGGTAAAATATAATTTTATTAAATAATATGACCTCTTGTTTTGACCATGTGTACTGATGTTTTATCAACCCCAAACTAAAAGAATACACTCCAATATTTCTGTTAAGGAGATTGACTTTATATTTAAGATAGAGCTTGCTATTTAGTTGTCATTATGTAGTCAAATTACCTGTATTTTATTGAACTAATGGTGCTATCTTTAATAAATAACTAATGGTACTATCATTTAATAAATAATTTTCCAATAAATTGATCTTTTATATTTATCAGAAAAAAAACTTAATCCATATGTATGTGTGCAGGATTGGTTCTACATAGTTCTTATTCTGTACCATTGATGATTCTTTTTAATTTTACTATAAAGCACTTAGTACCAATCATCTTCATTTTCTTTCTGTTATTATTTATTTCCATTATTTTCCTATTTCATTGTAACTTGGGGAATATTAGAAATATGACTATTTATATTCCAATAGCATTAAATAATTCTTTTTTTTTTTTTTTGCAGTACCGGGGATTGAACCCAGGGGCGTTCTACCTCCGAGCTACACCACCGGCCCTATTTTTTATTCTTTATTTTGAAACAGGGTCTTGCGAAGTTGCGGAGGGCCCCACTAAGTAGCTGAGGCTAGCCGCGAACCTGGATCCTCCGGTCTCAGCCTCCCAAGTACTGGGATTACAAGCATGCGCCATTACACCCGGCTACA